>JAFBJU010000499.1:2766459-2781131 GCA_016785305.1 Colistium nudipinnis | reverse complement strand
AATGATAATAATAATAATGATAATGATAATAATAATAATAATAATAATAATAATAATAATAATAATAATAATAATAATAATAATAATAATAATAATAATAATAATAATAATAATAATAAAAAACTGCAGAATCCATTACAGGCTCAGGGACGTAATCCATTACACTCACACAACTCAGCACTGGGAATTTTTATTTACTCTCACTTCTACTCAGAATATCAAATAAAACATAAATCAAAATATATGCTTTATTACCCATTTCCATTTTTTTCTCCCTGATTTGTATTCTTTTCAAAGTTATTTTCTCACGCTGCCTCAAACTCCAGAAGAAATTTGGTATCCCATTTTAAAAACGATCCCTTTCTCAGGCAGGTGGCTGTGGACATTATGGGGACTATAGCACCTCCCTCTGGTGAGCGGAGGGTACTGCAGCTAACTGAGACCAGCTGGAAAGAGCATCACCACACAGATGGCTTTGTTACACTTTGCAATCAGCCGCGTCTGACAGACATCAAAAACGAGATGCCGGGCCTTGTTCTCTAAACGGCGAGTCGTGTGACCAAATTATGAAATGGAGTGGCCCGTTATGTGCCCCCCCCCCCCCCGCCAACACACACACTCGCGTGGACCCCGCCGCCAGCCTCCAGCAGCGCGCCTGGCTCTCTGCCAGCCACGTCGGGCTTTAGGCCTTAATCACTTACACGTCTCCGTTCAGCCAAAAGCTCATTCCATCTCGTTTGTCTCTAACAAGCCGGCTGTGTCTGTTACTTCCGCTCCCCGACAAATGCGCAGCTTTGCCAGTGTTCAAATAATTACACCCCACCATGAGGGAAAGAGAGAACCAAAAAAAAAAAGAGGCTCACATTCGTTTCTGTAGACGGTCTCCCTGCTGAAGGCTCGAGGACTCTGCCAGCTGGTCCTCTTTGGATTGCGACTTGGAGGGGCAAAAAGGAAAGAAAAGAGATTCTTCACAAACCAGCGGTGGATATGAAATAACAGCATTAAGAGGCCCCGCAGTCGGAGCAGAGAGACTTGCCAGAGCGCGTTTGAATAATTAGTTTGACATTTCGGGTTACAGACTTAATTGCTTTATTTCTGAGTTAGACCAGAAGATCAATATACCGTTCTCTGCACTGCCTATGGAATATGAAGGATGGTGGCAGGACATCATCTGCTAAGCTTCGCATAAACGCTCTAAACGGGGGAAACAGGCCGGCCCTGTCCAAATATTGGAACGTCTGTATACTTGCGCCACCGACACGCAGTAAATAACATCATTTGGCAAACGTTCACCGTAATCAAAGGACGTATCGAAACAAATGGAAATGCAGTCAGGCCGGATGCTCTGCTGGGGAGATTCTCTCTGGATACTAAACGAAACTGGGAGCGCAATGCAGAGAACCCCCCGATACAAGAGTCGGCCCGAAGCGCTGAATACCAATTTCAACTTGTGTGTTTTTTTTTTGTTTTGTTTTTTAAGATCCGAGGAGGAAAGGTGGAGGCTGTGGTGGTAGTGTACCAGGAATCAGTGAGGATGGAGTCCTTTCTAAATGGACTGCCTTTATGCCAGTAGGGCTGTGATTGTATTGAGATTGAAATCTGCGTTTTTTTTTAATCTATGCAAAAAAAAAAAAACATTGGCAAACACCAGCATTTGAAAATGAAAAAATGCTGCGGACACTCACTCTATGTAGTGGGAGTCTCCCGGGTCACTGAAGGCCTGCTCCCAGTGATCGGGCATGACGGCTCTCAGCCTGGCTCCGCTCCTGCTGAACCCGATGAAGCCGTTCTCTACGGCGCCCCCGCCGTGGCTGGAGGCCCGGGGCCGACCGGAGGAGCAGCGGCCGGGGAGGACGCTGCCGTTGATGCCCGCGGAGCCCCCTGCAAGCACGGCGAGAAGAATGTTAAAAATAAAACCGGTTCAAACATATCGAACAGACGCAGAGGGTGAGAAAGTCCCCCCGTCCCCCCTTTCTGCAAACTGTAATGACCTGATGCTACCAATTCCACCGGGGGGCCGGCAGGCAGAAACACCTGAAGTCAGCACCTTTCTCCCTGTGTGTGTGTGTGTGTGTGTGAGCCTGCATGTTATATACCACAGCAGCACGGGAGGGGAAAATAAGCATAATTCCTGCCCAGCTGTCCTTGTGGCTGTCCTTCAGCTGTGGATCCGAGAGACCCACCCACCCACCCACACACACAGGAACACTTTGGAAAAATGACTCAGCAGAGGTCAGGGTGCTGGATGGCTCTCCTCCACTGCGTCCCCCTCCCCCCCCNNACCGGGCGCCCCCCCCCCCCCGCTGCCCTACCTGCCTGTCTGGATCTGTGCCTGCCTGCATCGCTCACCTCCCACTCGCCACCGCCTCGCCCTTATCTTCCGCTCCATTCTGGCTCCCTGCCTTCACCTTCTCCACCTTCCTCCGTCACCACCACAGTCCCTCGCTCTATTAGCCCGCTCAGCTAATCTCATTCCAACCTGCTGTTAAACTCGTGTGCTCTAGTTTCTCGCCACCATCGCTTTCCCAACCCAATTCAACAAAGTGATTTATTTGTCTGTGATAATATTTTTTTACTGCCCCGATGTACTATTTTGTAGTACTTGTATTTTTCCATTTCCATTTTACGCTATTGTATATTCCCACATATAATACAGTTACAAATGAAATACTGATTCAATTAAGATCGTAACATATCATAATTGCATTTTTAACAATGGGGGTAGATGATGAGTTTTAGCAATACTATCGAAGATTTTTTTAAATAACTGTTTAATTATTTATTATTATTATTATTATTATTATTATTATTATTAATAATAATAATAATAATAATAATAATAATAATAATAATAATAATAATAATAATAATAATAATAATAATAATGTTATTATTATTATTTTATAATAAAGTAATATTATCCTCCCAATACATTTAATTTTTTTTGGACAACTTTGTCCATGTAGCAGACCAACTGTGTACAAGAGCTTAAAAATATCTCCACACTAGAATACTTCTAAAACATCTAGACCTTTATCGACAACCGCTTTTACCTTGCTATAAGTGGATTTTGTTGAAATTTCTACTCTAGCTTTAATATTAGTGTAAGGGGGTCCTTATGGTTTCATTAAGAAACACTTCCCACATCCTCAGTCCAGGCTCTCCTCAGCTTTCCCTCCTCACCTCCACCAGGCCCTGCACAGGTTCCTATGCGCTCGCCCCCCCCTGGCCCGCTCCACCTCCGGCTGGCTGACCTTCCTCTGGAGGTGGCTCGGCGATCGATGAGGCCACAGCTCCACTGAGAGTTCAGAGCATACTAATCGTGCTAATGATTGATTACTGTGGGTATCAGAGAAAGGAAGCTACAGATACAGCCACGAGTAAGCATTTAGCTGCTGGATTCACAGGCAGGTTTCCAATACGCGTCCATAGTCTTTTCAATTCAAGCAATAAAAGAAGCCCCCCAGAAATATGTAAATATCCACCTTTTATGATGTCATTCCAAATGCACCGTTAAGATAAATGTGGTGTTTTTTGCGCTAGACACTTGCCTGACAAGCCCGAGTCGTCCTCGCTGTTTTCGCCCTCCTCCGCGGCCTTCTCCAGGTTGCTGAGCGATTTGCTGCGCGTGCGGAAGTTGCGGAGCAGGTTGCGGTGTTCCTGGTAGGTGATGGGAGGGCTCTCCGGGCTGATGTGAACCGGCCGGGGCGTGCCGTAGTAATTACCTGAGGCGGCAGGGAGAAGAGCGGGAGAAAGATGTCTCTCGCCTTGGGAAACAGAAACCCAATGAACATATCGAGCCGTAAAATAATACAACGACAATTATCCAATGAATACTCTTGAAACCAATTCATGCGAGCGCAATGTTCAAATATTCAGGGGGCAATCCACCCCCCCCACCTCCGCCGGGGGTTCACGTGCTGTATATGTTCTATGTTCCTGCTCCAGCTGCTGGCGGAGAAATGAAATTACCTCCACTCCTCCCTTTGGCTCACGGAGATCCAAATGGGATGAGGGGGAAACATTAGATTAGTGAACTCAGCAACAAGGTCGCCAGCCGTCACCATTTCCTGCAGTTTCTGCAGGCGACCGCACGCACACTGCCGCTGCTGGAGTGTTGTGTCTGTCCATGTCACACGAAAGGCAGGGGTGGGGGGGTGACATTTATTGCCCCCATTAAAGTCTTATAAATGATGGATGCTAATGCATGCACATTTTTTAAAAATCAGAATCAGCACCCTGACCCTAACCGGGGGGGTGGGAGGGGGGTTTACAGGGGTAGATATGAGGTGAGCCACACCTGATGGCATTAATATGCCAGGCAGGTCTGTAGACTTTACAAAAAAAAAAAGAGGACCGTCCGCCTTGTTATTAATTATGTACACCTCATCTATCACAACAAGAAAGCGTTCAATGTTTAATTGGCAGTGAGAGGATGAGAAAGGGAGAGCGAGGGAAAAAAAAAGGGTCCTTTATGGGAGCCGCCTGACGTTTTGGGGAAAACACTTATTCATTGTCTGGGCAAGAAGTGGCATGGGTGACCACTGTGACCACGACTCTGTGCCGCACGTCAGCCCGGCTCCGATATGATAAGAGACTACTATATTGGTCCTCCTGTGCTCCAAATTTGCAGAATTGCAGGAGGTATGGATACGAGAGGGAGATATGAGGGGTCCTCTTATCTTGCTCCCATAAAATGCGGATGGACAGGAAAAATATATATTTACCTCGCAAAAGTATATCAATGGTAAAAACATCAGAACAACGACTTATTGTTATGATGAAGACCAATTCATAGCTGTAATGCTGTTGATTTAGTTCAAGTACTATGCTAGGTGACATCGTCTACACCATCTCCGTGACGATACGCTGAGAGGACAATCGTGGGGTGGGGTCACCTTTGAACTTGCCGCTCTCCAGCAGCGCTCCTGACTCCTCCAACGAGAAGAACTCCTCGACGGACACAAAGTTGTAGTCCACCCCTGAGATTTCTCCGTCTCTGGGCTGCCTGGTCGTACCTGAGAGACCGGGACAGGGAAAATATTGCCTTACACATCCGAGCCACAGCGGTAGAACCAGCGCCCGCGCTCCACGCCGGATGGCGTGCCAATTAATCAAGGCCCGTTTCTTCTCGCCGGGAGTTCTCCGACTTCAGGATTTGAAGCAAAACAGCCACACAGCAAACTATAAATAGTCCCAGCCTCGGTTTGACAAATGATCTGGAGGTGACGCAGTAGGACGTGCCGCGCTCATGGCTCCACGGCGGTCTCCATTTAACATCGAGAAAGCATCTTAAGAAGGCCCAAGGGCAACATGGCATCCACCTGCAAAGAACTTTTTTGGAGGAGCCCAATAATGACAGCGGGCCTTTACCACAGCCTATTTATTATGAATAGACCTGGACGAGCCCAATCAAACATTTACCAGGCCCTGCCAAAGTCTTTCATTCTTTCCATCACCATGGCAAAGACGGAGCCCTCGGGTGATCAATGTGCGCCTCAACGCAATTGATTAACATTGACCTTGGCCCGGAAGAGAGAAGAGCGAGTCCCAACCGCAGCGGGAAGGAAAAGCATCCATATATTATTCAATATATAGAAATAGAAATATGACCCCACACATGCTCAGGCATGTAGTGTGAAATATATCACATCTGCAGCGTGAAAATCTGTTGGGGGGGGGGGGGGAAAGAAAAAAAAAAAAAGAAAGCGATTTGCAAAGTGAACTTCAAGCCAGCTCCGACCTTGGAGATGACTAATTCCTATTTTCCCCGAGACAATAAAGGACAAATCTGCGTCCGTGTGATGTCAGCGGGGGGCCGGCAGGAGGGAGTCGCAGCCAGCCACCCTATAAAACCCCCGTGATGAATGCACTGCCGTCCTGGGAGCAGCTCTCCCAGCCCCGATGACACATGCAGGACCACACGGAACACACATGCGCACACAGGCCACCAGCCTGACCTCTTCTCCTCCTCCCTCCCTTTTTTGTTTGGTCGCACGAAGCATGTTTTCTCTCACAGTGTGGCTTCCAATGCTTTCGTGCCAGCAGTTCTCATGCTATTTTCGTTCGGGCGTAATCCTTTTTGCAAGTAAAGTTTTGGCCCAAAAAATGCCGAAAACTGTGAATTCATCAGCATTTTTTCCTAACCCAAGCTGAAGCGGATTGGACGAGCAGAAACTGAACAAGATTCCATTTGCCGTCCCAGGAGATACAGAAGAGGCGGGTTGGACCCCAAGCTAAAGTTTATTAACAATAACAATAAATCAGACTCAGTCAAAACGTTTTGGGTGGCCCGTCCGCCAACACACATCAGCTGTGCCGCCTTCTGAGCTATTCTAATGGCTGCATTCGCCGACGCGGTTCAGGTGCCTCTGTGGGCACACCTGAGACCACCCCCCCCCACAAAAGGTAAATTGCTCATCAAAAACGTTGCTGACTCACGTCATCGACCAATTGATCCTCGAATCAATCCGTTTTTTTCCTGTGGTGACCCTCGCCACCAAACTGGATTTCTCCAGAGCAGTTTGACCCTCAGCCCTCTGGCTCATTAAGTAGAGGATCCATCCTTTGGAATAGGCGGAGAAGGGACGGACGCGATTTGGTCCTCCGGACCGATAATGTGTCGTTTTTGTGTCCCAGTTCGTGGCACCGAGGTCGTGTCTTTGGCCCTCGTCTCCAAAAGAATTTGCCAACATTTAACACCATAACACCATCTGTGCTTGGATAACAGAGGTCCCTGTGTCTAATTAAAGACCTGACAGCCAATCTCCTGGTGACATCCGAATGTGTGTGTGTGTGTGTGCTTCTCCTTCCCTCAGGACACGCAATATCTCTCCAGCTGATAGGGTGTGAGGCAGGGATTCATTATCTATGCGCCCCTCCTCGAGGAGATATATGTGACATGTCGGGGGGGGGGGGGGGGGGGGGGGGGGGGGGGGGGGGGGGGGGGACCGGGACGCGTTATTGACATCTTCTTCTTCCCCACCTGTCCCCGTAGGCGCCGCACACTGATCCCCGGGGGGCGAGGGGGGATTGAAGAGGTAATTACACCGCGACTCTGTATCAACAGCCAGCGAGAGAGAGAGAGAGAGCTGTCTGTCAAGATCATGGGCCACAAATAACTAAACAAAGAATCGGGCGGGTGAGAAAGGGGCCACGCTCGGTCTTGCCCCCGACGCCGAGCCTTATCTCTGACTCCCTCCGAAGACAATTTGAAAAACCTCTTTGAGCCAGGAGACGGAGAGGCGCGCGGCCCCGCCCCGCCTTGAAACCGCGACGCGGCCTGCGAATTATCCCGGGCCAACGCCAACCACTGCAATCGTAAAAAATAGGGATGGGGGAAGAGTTCGGGAGGGCAAGGTGACGTCCGCAAACCCCAGACACGGAATAAAAACGCTAGGATTGAAGAGAGAGAGAGAAGAGGGTCATTTTTAAACTCAAATATATAACATACTGTACATTTTATGTTCAAATGCATGGCTTATGGTAAGGACAGTGGACATGGAACCTATACCCTCTACACACACTTCGGTATGAACACACAGAGCCACTCCTCCACTTTGACAGACTTTGGCTTTTCATTGAATTCCCCGCTCTAGAATATTGCTACACCGGTTGTGCATTTACTTCATTCTGTCATTCATTTCCATTTTTATGCCCCCCGCCCCCCCCGACTGAGCCTTTGTAATGATATTTCTTTGCCTCGGTGCCAGCTCAAACATCAGAGAACATTGTCTCATCAAATGGATTTAGGGATTGAGGTACTCTCTAAATAGCACAGTGATACTAAGCCACTGTTTCAGAGGAAGAAACAGCATAAAAAAATAAAAATCGAATTCAAAACTTAAGCCGTGTCATACTACCGTTATTTCCTTGCAGTCCAAAAAAACCCTTGAGCTATATTACCAGGCTAATACGTGTGTATGATTTGTATTGTATGAAAGTAATCAACCCAAACAAGAAATACACTAGGACAAGGAGTCTCCTGAAATCAAGAGGAACATACGTGGTCCCGGAGAAGGTCCACAATGAGCCACTGACGCCTCAGCTTTTCCCGTTCCACCAAGCGCAACAATAGAAAATAACAACAACAACAAAAAATGCTATTTTACGTCTGCAAGTGGTGACATGATGGCTCACGAGCCCACACGGGATCAAGGTAGCACGCCGGTCTGGGCACGAGAACAACAGCATCTTAGTCAGATCAGGAGATTACGCGGCCGGGGGGGTGGGGGGCTGGGCCAGTCCCGTTGTCACAAGAAGAAATACAAGTCAGGGATGGACCGGTGTCCAAAGTTTGACTCCCAGCACGAGGCTGGACTCATTTATATATATATATATATGACACTCTCCTCTCCGTCAACATAATGTGTCCGTTGCGTCTCTAAATCCATCTCTGATCAAATAATAGCTGGTCCATTTGACTCCCTGTATGACAATCCTCCATTAGCCATGCCCTGCTGATTGGAAAATGGCTATTTGGGCAATTCACTTGGCGAGCAGCTGCTTGCACACGTCAGGAGATGCGTGCGCATGCACGGCTAAGTAATGAAAAAAAAAAAAAAAGCTTGGGTACGCGTACGACTGCAGAAGCACACACTACCACAGGAGTATATGCAGATAGACAACTTTCTCACACAATGCTGGGAGTGTTTGGACCCGCGCCTCCTCCTGTCAGTCGGTGGGTGGTGTGTGGCGTGGTGGCAGAGCGTCCCACATGACCTACTTCCTGGACTCAAAGAGAGATTAGCCACAAGTCCACACACACACACACACACACACACACACAGAGCAAGGTTAAGACCAGTGACATGAGGTGGTCTGTCTCGCCTCCACACGTCCTCCCGGACACCACGGAGACAGATCGGGACTCGCCGTCCGACAACACGCACACATCCACGCCGCACACGCGCACGCACACGCACACACACACACACACTACTGCTCAGCTGCTATATCCTCTACCCCTTTTCCAGTGACGTCATCTTATAGAGGATTACGATAGCAACAGATGTACTACAACTAGCTGCCTTTGCCTGCCATTGTGTTGGAATGCATGACACATACACATACATGCACACCACAACAGGCCTATTTTTCCCCGGCTGTCGCTATGGAAATGTGCAAACTCTATAAATATGTGCCAACATCTCATTTGACTTAAGATATTTCAGTCTGACGAGCAAACAGTGATTATTTGCCTGTTTTAAAATGTATTTATTCGTTCCTTTTTCCACATGATTTGAATAAATCACCGGCTGTTCTGCATACGTCGCATACATTGACAGGAGGAAGTGTGGGAAAACAGTTCCGCAGGCTTAAACGCCAATTAACACCAAGACATTGGGCGCGGCGGCAACCGTGCGATGTGTTATCACATCATTAATGAGGTCAGTAATTGCACAGGAGACTGGGAGAGGAAGATGAAAGTGGCGCAGATAAGATACACAAAGACAAGGTGCACACGGTGGAACAAGGCATACGGAGGGGAAAGGGAGGCAGGAGTAAGAAAAAAAAAAAAGAAGAAAAGAAAAAGAAAGGACTTACAGGGTACGGCGCGGAGGTAGAGGTTCTCTCTGATGACCTGCTGGAGTTGGCTGTCCACGGAGCCGGGTGTGAAACACTTACTCAGATACAACCTGAGATCCTTGCACAATGTGGAGCCTGAGGGAAGGGCAAAGAGAGGCGGGTGACTCGGACAGGAGGAGAAACAGCCCCCTGTGAGCGGAAACAGTCGGATGGTGTCTGGTCTCAGATTTAGAAGTGTCTTTTTCAGGCAACAACCTTTGTACCTTCTCATGGGCTCCATTTTACGACCTTAGACCTTCACATGAATCCACCCTGATCACTCTCATTTACCGTGGATCCAGGGTTTAAGTGTGTGCGCCACACACACACACACACAGTATCTCATGCATAACAACCAGCTGAGGTTGATTGCTCCAGACAAAACGGGTGGGAGGCTGAGCTGATCACCGCGGCTCGGTTTTCTCTCCCTGATCTGGTAATATCATCTCGAGCGCTTTACGGCCTCCGCTGACAGGCCACTCGCTGTTATGGATGGCTCGGGTGCTTCTCCAGTTTGTCACTATCTGACAGACGACCACTCTGCCCCCGCCCCCCCCCCCCCAAGCCCACGGCGTCTGTTCCACTCGCTCTGCCCTGTGAAAGACTAAATTTCACATTTTCAGGAAATGCCACAGTGTTATAACTTCGTTAGCGCGGGGCAATCAACCGCGCACACATAAGAGGGGGGGCATACGGCGCTGGCCCTGGAAACGGATATGAATCTCGCCCAGCTGTCTTGGGGAAGAGGTAATGGGGCTTTTTGTTCGCGGTCTTATGAAACAGCTGCCATTTTCGAGTCTATTGAAGAGCAAGATTCAGACGTCGCTCTGAAAACGGAATGAGCCGAGCATGCTAGGGTTTTAGAGCAAATGTGCCGACCCCCTGTGGCTTGTGCAAACATCTCACATGCAGGATGCTGTTCAGGTGAGGCAGTCAGATGTCAAGGTTCATCGTGACACAGAGGAGAGGTGGTGGTGTACGCTCAGAACATTTTTGATCTAGGATCAGTTGACAGAATATATCACCACTCTTGTCCACAGAGCTCCAGTATTAGTGATTTAAACTGCTTGGTGCCTCTGGGAGCGGGGCCTGGTGTCATGTATTTGAGGGTTGGTGCACGGGGAGTCGTAGTGCGGGAGTAGGTGTAGGAGGAGGTGGGCTACAGCATCAGCTCCATCCATCACTGTCCAGGCCGTAGGCAGTCAACCTGCCCGCCAGACAGACTTCAGAAAATGATAATGGACCAAGCAGCAGCGGAGGAACAAGGAGCAAAAGGTCCCCCATTTACAGCCCTGTGGCCAAATCAGCTATCAATCTGGCAGCCAAGGCCATCGGGCGCGTCCGGTGACATCCCCCCGTGACATATTGCTCTGTCCAGAGCCGACCAAGACATCCGTTGGCCCAGCCCCCTGTTCTAAACGCCAAGGCCCCCTCGTGTGTGACGGACAACCATATCGCCACACTCCTGCCATGTGTCATCAGCAATTTTTGACCTCTCACCTCCGTATCGAGCCAGCGCCCCGACACAGTCAGACTAATTGACCAGTGCAAATCAGCATCGGAACGCCGCAGGCTGCAGATTTGGCCCGTGGCGAGTCAGAGGAGGTTTACCCAACGAGATTATCGCGGGTGACAGACGCCAAGTGTGACAGATTGTTTGGGTGCAGCTCGGTGGAGCGAGTGAAACGGTGCGCAACATGTTGAACTGTCTCTACGGGGGGTTAGGCAGGGAATTGAAGAGTGACCGGACATTTTCACGGACGATGTGCAATAGATAAATGCCATTAGGGGCTGAGATCTAGCATGTTTGGTCATCTTTTCCAATCAACCAAAGGAAGCAGTGAGTGTGCAGAATCTTACCTGGCGCCACAGTTTTGATGCGGATGGGGTGGGGGCAGGAGTTGAGAACACCACGGACGTCTCCCAATGTCATCCCTAAGACAGGTGTGCCCCCGATCTCCAGGATGATATCACCCACTGCGAGCCCGCCCCCCGGAGCAGACGTGACAAAGGGAAACTCCCCATAATCGGCTCCTCCACCGACGGCCACCCCCAGCTCCCCCGACGAGCCCAGCAAGGGGACGAAGCTGTCCTGCACCCTGGAACGCCAGTGCAGCTTCTTCACCGCTGTCTTAGACATGGCAAACGAGCTGCGGAGGAAAGCAAATGCAGTTGTGGGGTGAGCGGGAAGGTGTGAAACAGGAAGAAGAAGAAGAAGAAAAAAAAAGGTAGCTACGGAGAGATCCCGTGACTTCAGGTAGAAGGTTGTTTTTTTTTTTTTTCTTATTTAACCTTTGCCAGCCGTTGATGTCTGATCTCTGGGGAAATGTGGGGTGTTTCTCGCCAGAAGGCATCAAAAGTCATGAATAATTCCAGCTTCACGGGTCGGGATATTCTCTCGGACGCCGGACGGAAGGTTGGAATGTCGGGAATAGCGCAGCGTGGAATTGTGGCTTTGTTTAATGCCAACATACTACGGCGCAGAACACCGCTGTCCGCCCAGATGAACAGACACTTTCCCCCATGCTCGCCGCGGTGGCTGCAGGCTGACGTTCTGTTTTCATGTACACACACAACTCGGTGCACATTCCACCACATCCTGGGTCACATGGGAAAATCTGCCGTCGATAAAGCTACGGGTCAATGGATGCAGACGCATTCTGACAGGCACGCCAAGAACGTAGAACCCCGGAGTCATTTCTGGATCTACAGAGATGCAGGAGGCTTTCACACCAGTATCACTTTCTTTCTTTTTTTGCCTCGTTGGCCTGGTCGCACTGCATTATCCTGGACAGACTCTGCTCGGGCCCACGATGTTTTGTTCAAAACAAAAAAGGTGAGAAGCCTTGAGGCCCAGCTGCTCTGAAAATATTGTCCGGCTGCGAGGTGCTTCCTGGGTGAGCAGCTGTGCGTGCGTGCGCGACGAGGAGGTAGCTGACGCATCTGAGACGACAGTGATGTGACAGCAGTGACGTCCGGCGAGAGTGGTCAGTCTTCCTCTGACATTTTCAAACCATCTGCCTGACACCCAGGCCACACAACCCACAAATTTGTAGACAATGTGACGAAGGACGCTCACAGTCGGGGAATGAATTTAAGGATTTGGAAATACACTTAATAGCTAATATCTCGTTTGCCCATATCCGGTCTACGCTGATTGACGGCTGCCTTGGGACGGATTTTTGGAGATGCATGATGACATCAGTCTTCTCATTGAGCCTATGGCAATAAAGACACTAATATGTCAAAATATTCACTTCAATTTACTTTTGGAAGACCCACTCAAAAACGAATGATCCCAGTGGAAAACGCGGATCCCCAGATGTGGTCAGGAGATAGCGTTACACATGACCTAACCTGAAATCCTCTGAAGTGACAGTGCCACTACACCAATCAGCTGGGTGAGAACGCAACACCGCTCAGTGTCGGGCTGGTCCTAACAGGGCCACCCCGGATCCTAATGAGTCGGCTTTGAAGAAATGTGAGAAAGACAGGGCGTAAGTACTCTTTTTAACCCCTCCTCGATCCACATAAAGGGTGGGGTGGGGCCCTGGTGGTTTTTGTAAGGTACAGAAATGAACCAATGGTGCCGAGGAAATCGGGGAGCGCCCAGATGAAGAGATAATAAACGGCAATTGGGTGAGACGACGAAGAACAAATGCTTGACCTTGCAGGACTCCAGCTCAGGTGACCCAGCTCGGGAGAAACGGTTGAGTTGGTTGCCACAACATGAAGGATCCCAAAAAAAAAAAAACACACACAACCTGCATCTCAGTCCTGGTACGCAGCCAAGGCTCATAGCTGTTGTTCTGGAGCATTTCAGCAAACCCGACCAAACAAGCCGAGTTCAGCTCTAGAACATGGAAACGATGCTTTCATTTTCATCCCCCCCCCCCCCCCACGATGCTTTCATTTTCACCCCCCCCCCCCCCGTCACTTTCTCTCTTTCTCTCTCCCTCCACCCCACTGCGAAACCGTCTGCGGCAACACTGTCGACTTGCTTGTCCAAAGCCGGGCCAGCCGTCCGCCCACACGGAAAACAACGCACTTATACCACGTGCAGGAAGTGTGTCGTGAGACGGGAATGAAAACAGCAGCAGCAAACTTTTTTTTTTTTCCCATCTAATCAAACCATGTTCCCCCCGTGCATCAGTCCTGATTCATAATTCCATAAGCCCTTTCGTCTCTTCATGCTTGATCTTAAGATTTTCTCCGCAGTTATGATTAAAATGCTAAAAATAAAACAACCAGTCTGAGGGGTATTATCCTGTCATGTTGTGCCTACACAAGTCACGTTGTGTGTCTGCATTCTATGCATGGAGGCAGAGTTGCAGGAGCGCGGGCTGTGGTGTTGACCTCCAGCGTCTGACTGGGGTTTAATGAGCCCCGGCCTGTCAAGTGTGTTGAAGCCTGGACGCAGACGCGCACACGCGCACACACACACACACACACACACACCCTGATGGTGCGGAGGCCACACACTCGTCCTGCTGTGTCCATTGGAAACAGAGCCACTGAGTCTGGGAAAAGAATGTGCTGTCGTCATAGGAGGCGGCCAAGTCGCTTTTTTTCTAATATTATTTAACATAACACATTCAATTTAAGCTGTCACGCTCTGATGGGACAACATGAAATGATGGGGGGCGCACGCTATTTCAGTTCAAGGCGGAGTTTACAGCCCGCGCTGGTGGCCCTCTACGCCGCTCTACGTTGCTGAGTGATGCTTTGAGCTAAATACTGATGTCAGCATACTTGCGTTGCTTTGCACCCTTGTTAAAGTACGCTTCGGTATAATACTGTGTGGCTGCCAGTTAAAGGGCGGGTGGCAATGTTTTTTTACTGGCTGGATGAAAAGTAAGTGCGCTGCAACTGAAAAATACGTCATTTGAATTGATTTTGAGAGGAGCAAGTGACGTGGCAAGCTGTCCAGCAGATGCTGAAGTATTTCGCTGAAAACCATATAGCTCTCGGTGGCTTAGGAAAAAGCCAGGGGATGGTGAAAGACATCGCAAATCCTCCTATGCGAAACACGTCCACGCACTATTTAATCGGAGTTTGTCGCATGGTTGCCATCCCCATGGGTTTTTTGCCGCCAGAATTGCATA
>JAFBJU010000499.1:2744064-2766437 GCA_016785305.1 Colistium nudipinnis | reverse complement strand
CAGTCCAGACAAGCTGCAGAAGTTTACACAGAGGAGGGCACCATATACAGATTCATGGAGATCTAACCCTATAAAAAGAATGCTCTATTGAGATTTCTGACCTTGGGGTCAAGAAAAGAGCTGCCCGATACAGATCCTGTTTCACTCACTTCCTCTCCTCCAGCGACCTGCTCAGGATCTCTGAGGCTTGCAATCCCCCGGACTTCCAGGGTAATTCCAAACCACCTCCTGTCTTGGAGGCTATTGTCGGAGGATTTTTTTTCTTTTCTTTTCTTCACACATGTGTTTAATCTGAAAGCACGGGCTCGCGGCTATTATGCCATCCGTGTTTACTCTAAACAGCTGCGTTACACAATGTTTTCAGAGCCTTTCAGCCCTAAACCACGTAAACCCTTGCGTTCGTAGTAGCCAGAGAAACTTCACTGCTCTGATTTAATTAACTGCATTTTTTTTCTCTCCACGAGAGAGAGTTCAACTGTCATTTGAATTTCATCTCGTTAAACTAAACATCCCAGCTCCTGTTCTTTAATAAAAGCTCGCAGTGCTAATTCTACAACTGGAGGTCCAGTCCAGTTAAATCCTCCCATTATTCAGTCTAAAAAAGCATTTTTTTTTCCCGCTGTTTTATTCCGGGCCGCTCATATTCGTGAGAGCACTATCTTATTACAGGGCAATTTAACTAAGCAGTTATTTCACGTTGGGCCTCTGGGGCGTTCATTTATTAAAGTTTCACAGATAAGCTCTGCCATCAAGTTTAATAATTCAAAGTCAACTTGAAGCAACGAATCAAGGACGAGGCAGAATAGCGGTTGACATTGGCTGCAGAGCGTCTATAAAAGTCCTTCAGGAAAAAAAAAAATGCTGTAAGCAAAGCACATCAATTAAGGGCGAGTGAATAATTGAATTGGTCTGTGGATAAGTGGCTCTGGGAAAGGCAAACCAAACAACAACTTGTCCGGACAGGTTTACGCAGCAGACCGGGGTGCGCGCGTTTCCATTAGAAATGACAATTTCGCGGGGCAAACAAAGTGTTCGCGGTGACTTTCAACAGTCCTCGTGTCTCTGAGCGAGAGAGGCTTTGTGGCGAGAGCAGTGAGCGCCTGGCCGTGTTCCTGATGTCTATCGAGACAACGCCGGCCCTCATCCTCTTCAAAGCCCCCTCTCAGCTCCCTGACATAATCGGCTTTGACCACGGCAGAGTTTTGTCCGACTTCGGCAAAGACCAGTCAACTTGAAACACAATCTAAGCTGGATTGCTCTCTGAATGGGATGCTCTCCATGCAGGTGATCACATCCGCAGCAGAGTGGCTTTGCGTTCATTCAAGCTCGTGGAGTCGGTTGGACTCTTGGCTCTGTTGTGAGGTCCTCAGTAAACGAAATTAGCCTGGTCACTAGGCTCTGCCTGAACGCTTTATGAATATATGCAAGTATATTTGAATATATGCAACCCCTTCCCCCCCAGCAAACCTAGGGGTAACACGGCATACTGCTGCAAAATGACTCTGCATATAATTATATATATATAGTTATTATCAATTGACTGTTTCAGTTCTACAAGTTAGCTTTCTGCATGAGCTGCAACAAATTGGCTGATCTGATGATGTTCCTAATCACCTCATTGTTTGGTGTAAAAAAGAACTGTGAGTATGTGAAAATGTCCATAACTATTTACTGGCACTCAAGTTTTCGACCAACACTCCCATAAATATGTTTAATTTACTACCCTATAAGACAAAGAGAACCCACAATGACGTTAAAGAGAGAAATGAAAAAGCTAAACTCTTTGGTTTAAAGGTTTGAGAAACAGAAACCCTTTCGGTTGACCCACCCCACACCTCAAACACTGAGCTCAGTGTTTCTCCTGCAGTGGGGCACATTGCTCCTAATCTTCCAGCATCTTCCCATGGGTGGAGTTGGAGTTTAGCCAAGTAAGGCATCCTAAATAACCAGCGACCTTAAATTCAACCGACCTAACAGGCTGCTGGAGTGGCAGACCGGTTTTCTCCCGTCTCCAACTTCACCGTCTTATCTCCTATCGGTGTCCTGACCTCTCGCTCCCGACAGTCACACCAAACTGGGGCGTGTTAAAGCTCCCTGATGCTCAGTCACTTCCAAATCTAGGGCGTGGGGGTGCTCAACACAAAACAGACAATAGTGGCAGATTTAAAAATAAAAGATTAAATGCTTGTGGGTTGATGAGCAGAGAACAGAGACATAGGCATGCGCGGATACGTCTCTCTCTCACTCTCTCTCTCTTAGACATTCAATAAAAAAAAAATCAATACATGAGAATATATAGAATGAAAAGCCCTTTCGCATTCTCTGCACGCCACCAGTAAATCCAAAATCTATTTCCATTGTGTGATTTTATTAAAGCCGCTCTTGTTTTCTTGCCTGCGTACAAATGGACTTAGTGTAAGATTACAACATTGTTGAGTCTTGGCGGGACAACCACACACACACGCACACACACACACACCTGGCAGGATAGCCCTGTCTCCATGATGTTCCCCTGAGGTTAATTCTATATCATTCATGACACAGGATCAAGGTCAAGGCAGGGGGCACGTTGTGTTGCCTTGTTGTGTTGTGTCCACTCTGCTCCCCAACAGATGACCACTGTGACAACAGGCCACCTTACTCAATCTGCCAGAATACATTACACCCCTCACTGTGGTCAGAAATCAGCCCTCGTCAGCAGCTTGATTAAACAGAGCCGATCAGAGCCTCAATGACGACGGCAGCAAAGAGAGAGAAATTGGAATAGCAAGGAGAAATGAAGGGAATTAAAAGTAGCCGGTGCAGAAAATAGTGCCAGTCTGGAAGGAAAATGGAATAAACAATAAAAAAAGGTAGAATCAGCAGCTGCTTTAATCGAGTGAAAGAATGGAGGAAATCATAATAACAAAATGAATAATTCATAAGAAAAAGGGGCGGGAGGCTCAGTTCATGATAATGTACATTTTTGTGAGGTCAGTTTAGTCACCTAAGCAGGCCCTCAAGTCAGTGTGTGTTCTTGTGGGTGTGTGTGTGTGTGTAGTGGGAGAGATACTGCTGATTCAGTAGGGATGGGTGAAGGTGACCCTCGCCTGCTCCTGCTGCCTGTCTCACCACCTATTGATATTGATCCCAGTTGTCCAACTCAGATCTGACTCCAGGATACATGGATTCATTGCCTTCTTGGCATTTCAAATATGGCACTGTGTATATTGTATCTCCACACACTATCATTGATTAGTTATCGATTTGCTACCTAGGCCCGAGTCTAACCGCTCAACAGCGGCTCATCCGATTCCAAATTGAATCCCGGCGTCGACACTCCAGGTGGTGGGCCCGGCGTCGAAAATGTCACGGCTTTTGTTTGTTTGGAAATTTCACGTCAGACTCCACATGAATTGTTGAGAACTAAGAATAGAGCAGGAGACAACTGCAGAATCCAAATGCTGTGGCTGGGAGCAAAGGTTCGGGGCGCAGATGGGAGCTGGGAGAGCGTGTGGCTGCGTAGCCCTGCCCTGTCAAGGGTAAACTGCATACACATACCAGGGCCCACACACACAGGCAGACAGGCGTGCACTTTTGTTTTTTCTACCACACCTTAAAACAGCAGCGTGAATATGCATGATGCCGAAAGGACACAGGAGGTACATAATTAGACAATCAGCAAGTCCCACATGACTACGCATCACTACGACAGCAAGGGGGAAATGCACCTCACTTCATCCTCCCGTCCTGTCAGCAGTGAAAGCGGAGTCATGTTTGTTCTTGCATGCATTTCCAATCACTCGCTGTTCAAACTTGGAACGGAGAACTGGGAAGCAAAAGAGAGAGAAAATGTAGAATAAAAAAAACAACGCAAAAAAAGCCTTTTTTGCGTTGTGCCAAACAGGTGCCGGGTTCGGAGATGAGACCAGAGAAAAACACAAGCTGCACCGTGTGTGGCCACTCCGACACCACATGCCTCTTCTTCTCTATCCAGCCAATGAATGATTCATAATAACTGCATAACCTTGACAGCTCTACAAACCCGAAGCAACGCAGGCACACCGTTAACTCAGGGTCACACATCCATCACTTCTAAACAAGCTCCCCCGTATGAAGCAGGGACACACCCATAAACAAACAGCAACAACACGCACACATAGACGGAGCCCTGAGGCACTCCTCCTGCATGCACGCACACACACCTGGCTGTGGCCCAGGTGTGTGTGAGTGCATTCTGCAAGTCAGACTCTTTCTCATGGCTAAATGAACACAGGTGCCAATTGCAGTCTTACATTTCACTAGCGGGCAAATGACAGAGCAGGAAACTGTTCAAGTGAAAAAAAAACATTCTATATTTATAAAAAAATAAGTCAAACTTTTTACGATTATTTCTCTCTCACACACACACACACCCCCAGAATGCCTGCTGATAAGGAAGGGAAACTTCATTAGTTTGACACTTATCCCAAAGATCTGCCATCATCATCATCATCATCATCATCACAAACCCTTACTCTTAACTCTCTTACACACACTGGATAGGCTAGTTTCCATGCTCTCTCTCTCACACACACACACACACACACACAAACACTTGGGTTACACAAAACAGATTCTCACATTTCTCGTATTTTGGGAAAACACTGACCTGCCTTGGCGCTGACACACACACATTCTTTTCAAGCAGTTCAGCCTTTCAAAGAGGATCCGTTTGAACGCGTCTATATACATTGACCCGACTGAGGTGGAATAATGAGCCTGCACTTAAATAGTCACGAGCTGTAATGTTGATGTACAAAAACGATACATAGGTAAAAAATAATAATAAACAGCAGCAGGCGTAGGATTTAAAAAAATAAAGAAATCTAAAATAGTCTAAACTAAATTCTTCGTGGTATCAGCGTATCCCAAAGAAAGTCAGAGAGGATGTGCACGGCTGACGGGATATTTGGACTCTAGTGATGCTCTGAGAGCTGTGGTGATCTTGTAGAGAGGGAGAGAGAGAGAGATAGAGGGGGGAGAGAGAGAGAAAGAGGGGACACACACACACACACTATCAGGCAAATCTGACGCTTATAAATTTAGCAGCTGCTGCGCTGCTATGGATGGAGCAACGCGGAGCAGCAGGGGGACATGTCCCACACTGAGTGGTCAAAATGTACAATGTTAACTTGTGCAGGCTGACTGTGTGTAATGACACACAGAGTGTGTGTGTGCGTGTGTGCGCGCGTGTTTGTGTCTTGTCTCCCGGGACAATAGGCTAAATCCTGGACTTTGATTGATCAGAGCATTAGGAATTCCTTACCGTCATGTTCACTGTCTCTCTCTCTCTCTCTCTCTCTCTCTGTCCTCGTCAAATCCTTCCGACCATAGTCTTCGCTTGGCAGATTATGCAGGACGAATAATTTCGCTGGTTCCGTTAATCCGGTCGGGACAGAGACAAACGTCGCTGATTACCAATCGACCGGACCGAGGTGTCATTGAACCAACCGCGGGCGCGGTGCTTTCAGGGCGGATCAGATCACAGGCAGTGATTCCATGTGGCTCCTCGTCGGACGCACTTTAAACACAGATTAAAAAAAAGGCAAATGTCAGGGTTTATCCCGAGAAGTTAAGAGTCACAGAGGGGAGGGAAGAAAAAGAGTTAAAAGTACCGCCCCTCATTATCATCCTCGGTGTCTCTGTACCTGCATCAGCAGCATCACTTTTCGCTTACATTTCACACCCCTAAGGGAGGATCAGATTCAGACCTGAGCCGAACTTGCAGTATTTGTCTAGC
Organism: Colistium nudipinnis; assembly: GCA_016785305.1. Classification (NCBI taxonomy): domain Eukaryota; kingdom Metazoa; phylum Chordata; class Actinopteri; order Pleuronectiformes; family Rhombosoleidae; genus Colistium; species Colistium nudipinnis. Next base: position 2,760,676 of record JAFBJU010000499.1, on the reverse strand, counting down.
TCTGGCACAAGGTCACAGCAGCAGACCGGAAAGGTTTAAAACCTGCGAGTTTAGTTGAGATCGAACTCCAACGATTCAATACGAAATGAGCCCTGGTATGTTGCAAATATTTTTGATCGAAAACTATTGACATTTCAGTGTACACACATCAATAACTTTTGCTTTACAAAAATCGGAAAATAATTAAATAATTGTGTAAAAATAAATAAAACTGTGTGTGTGTTGTATATACTCATGAACTAAATACATATGGCCAGAAAATATAAATATTGGGTGCAATAAAACGATAATGACATTAAAATGACTTTTTTTCATCACAAACTACACACAAATTAAGGACATGTATTAATATTAATGGCACTATTACCATGTCATCTATGTGTACATTCCTGTGGGACACATATAAAATGTATACACATATTTAAGACGATTTTTTTTATCGCTCTCTTGACTTTTAGTTAGAAAATAGTGACATTTAGCTCTGGTTCTCTTTGATACTGGGTTTATACCTTTAAACCTGACGCATGCCGGGTGTTGTAGTCATTTGGGTCGCGGGACATGTACCGAAAGGAGCCAAGCAACAACTACGACTACCAGACTTCCTTTCTGCGCAGTCTGTCGCCGGCTAAAAAACAAAGATGGCGTCGCACGGAGAGGATGCTAATGCCGCACAGCCCGACGCTTCTGTGGATCAAGTGGAGAAAAAAGCCGCCGCGGTGTCGTTTGGTTTTACTAAAACTGTCAACAAGTTTAAACCTTCCACCGTTGAAGGTGTGACCAAGAAAGAAGACATAGATTATTTGACTGGAATTGATAGAAAGGAATTGCTGAGGTAAGGCTGCGAATGCTAATGCTAACTATTGTATGGCTAGGGTCGCCTTCGCTTGGACGTAGCTGTTACGTTCCAGTGCCGATGTGAATGAGTATTTAGAACATGAGCACACGTTGTTAATGTGATGTGAATGGTTGACCATTAATTTACGTTATTTTGAAGTTGCACCGGGTGCTAGTACGCTAACTTCCGTCTGTCGCATAGTACCAAGCCATCGGAGAAGCCAAAAGAGCTGATCATCCCTCTGATCCAGAGGAACCGCTGGCACAAATTGGACCGAGCGGGGCAGGGCGAGCCCAGTGCGGACAAAACCCAGGAGACCACCGAGGGCGATGGCTCCGTGGAATCTCAGGCTGTCAAAGAGCTCATCGAGGGTACGCTCATGTGTGCTTCCTCCTTGACACTTCACACAAGGCACATTGAGGATACATGTAACCCCTGCTACAACAGACACTTAAAATGTTATATTAACAGCGATATAAAGATGCAGAGAAAAGAATGGTTTCAATAAATGTCAGCAAACTCCGTATGCCTATATCCTGCTGGGCATCAGTAAAATCTGAGACTGAGAGGAGACTGCGTAGAGGAGAGCACAATGAGCCAAAGCAAGACTCAACATTGACCATGAAATATCTCAAGTAAACACAAGATAAGCATTTTGTAACAGCCTCCACATTTCTCCTGACATGAGCATCACTGGAAATGTGTTATTGGTGGAAGACTTGATCCCTGTTTTTTGGCCAGGGTTGTGTGGACGTATTTTCACCTGAAAAGAAACAGTTATTTGTTATTTGCTCACAGCGTTATTTGTTGAATGAGTATTTGTGTATTCCATGCTTGGTGGGAGGGCTGCTTGTCTCGTAATAATGCTCCCTGACTTATGTTTGCAGATTCACGGCGGCAGCTTGAGGAGTGGCAGAATGGTCCCAAGGAAAAAAAAAACTTAAATCTTTCCATCCCCTTGTTGATGCAAAACAAAGTGCCCGACGGCTTCGAGGATGGAGATCGTGTTAAAGTGGATCTACGACCTGAATCTGTAAGTATGGGGACGTTCTCGGGAACAGATATTCACTGCACTTTAAGAGTCTGTCTTTTATTCAGTGGTTGGGTCAGACATAATTGTTGCATAAAAAAGTCAATTTTAGATTTGAATTATTGTTGTAACAAGACATCTGGACCGTTCCACCTGTCAATCAAAGATCACAACAAGAGTGTGTGAAGGTGGACAATTATTCTTTTGTATTCTGTTCTACATAAGAAACAACTTTGATATGTGGCATATTATTTTCCAGTTTGTTATATTTTCATGACGTCTACCTCGTTCCGCACAAGGGAGTTGCTGATTGTTTGAATTTATTATACAAAACGTCTGCACTCACATATTGATGTCAGCTGTTTAAATGTGTGAAAAACTAGGCATGTGTATGAATACAGAGGACTTGGTCAGTACAGTGTGGCACTGGTGGCAGGCGTCAGCATTCTCCCCAGAGACATGCAGACAACCAATCGGACGTCTCTGTGGCTCCTCTCATCAGAGGCCTCGCACGTCACTGTCGTCCCATATCTGCTCCAAGTCACTGTGGATGTGTCAGTCAGGACACGAGAGTCGGCGGAATCTTCCTCGCTGTGGCCCTGAGATCATTTTAATGCAGCTCGGCCTGCTGGAGTGTCCTCTCGGCCTCCCTCAGAGGGAAGCCTTCAGCAGAGGGAGATGAGCGGGGCCACTGCTCTGATGAGGGCTGCTGCGTCTGACAGCCTGAAGCCAAAAGGCTGAGTAAGACCAACATCACAAACTGCTTCTTGGCCAAATACAGCCTATGTGCGTTTCATAACTCGCATCACGAGTCGCTCATTCGAAGAGTTGCACACTGGGATTTTTCTTTTAAATGTGGTTGTTTGAGCGTTTAATGTCTGTTTGGGTTTCTAAATATTTCTAACTGTGTTTTTTCTAGTCAAATGAGGCGGATTATGAAAGCATCCCTGTCGAGGCTTATGGAATCGCAATGCTAAAGGGAATGGGGTGGAAGAAGGAGGAAGGCATTGGACGCACCTTTAAGCAGTAAGTAATACACCCACCATCTTCTCCATCTTCTCCTAATGACTTGAACAACTGTGGTGTTAAAATGTGCCCCCCCCCCCCCGTTTGCTTCAGAGATGTAAAACCAATGGAAGCCCAGCTGCGCCCAAAAGGTCTGGGTCTCGGAGCAGATCGTTCAGCCATAAAGGATCTGGAGCCCACCAGGCATAAGCGTCCCCCCAAACCAGGCGAGGAGCGAGAAAAGGAGGAGGAGCTAGTGATGGGTCCCGGGGGCTGTGTGTTGGTGGTGTCAGGGGCACATAAAGACCTGTATGGCAAGGTACAGTAGATCGGAAATATCTGTTGAAACTCCTTTGACTATATACTATACAAAGGTATTGTACATTAACTTCCGTTCCTATATTTACTTTTCTCTGACATCATGGCTTTCGCTCATGTACTACAGATTGAAGGCGTTGATCCAGACAACGCTCGAGCTGTGGTGAAGCTGGCTATTGGCGGCAAGAGTGCAACTATCAGCCAGTATGCCATCAAAGTGGTTGGGCGCCAGGAATACGATAAATACAGCAAAGACCTCAGTGAGTAATTCTGAATAAAAAAACATTAAGTGGCCAACATTTGTATAGATCTGGGTGTTGATCAACTTTATCCTGGGTACCAAAGATATTTTTTCCTCTTTTATCATCGAATATCAGCAGTCTGTGAACCAATTTTACTACATATATTTTTTTTAACATGTAATTACGCTGTATATAATGACAACAGCAATGTATTACAGTTATGAAACTACAAACTTCAAGCTTTTTTCAGACATAAAATTCTCCAAATCTTTGGTGAATTAGGGTTAGACATTTTTTTTCCCAAACCTGCCATTTACATACAAATAATGCAGGAAAACCTGTGCAACTCTCCGATGAAGGGTGATTTCTCAGTGGAGCACGCAGGAGGCACAACCTGACCTCCTGCTTCTTGCGGTGTCTGGAAAATATTCAGTCATTTAGTGCAGGGAAAGCAGCTTTCGGCTTCAGGCAACGTTTAGTGTTAATTTTAACTATTTATAAGACAAACACTAATTTGAGAGAATAAGTAGCATATTAGTCTACAATGAAATGAATGACTGGGCTTAACAGGTTGATCCACATTTCAGCCTTCACATGGCAGAGAAAATAACAACAATGCCTCAGCCACAGCCTGTTAATTCACAAATAGATCATCAAGAATTTGAAAAAATAAATAATAATAATAATAAATATTGTTGACGCTGTTTCATCCTCTCACCAGGTCGCCTCAGTAAAGCCCACAAAGACAAGGAGAGAGAAAAGGAGAAGGAGAAAGAGCGAGAGAAGGAGCGACAGAGACGGGAAGAGAAGGAGCGGCGAAGCAATGGGGACAAGGTCAAACACAAGTCCTCAGAAAGGGACGGAGAAAAAAAAGACGAGAGGAAGAGGAAACACAGAGACACAAGTCAGGACAGGTAGGCTTCACTCAAAGACGAACATGCAAATATGTCCATTTTCTCATTCAACAGATTATTGTCGGTACTGCAGTTCCTAATTTCCATTCGTTGCCGAAAAGATTTCATTCTCCATTTGTTTTTCCATGATGTCCTCTGTAGAGATAAGCCCTCGATAAAAGAAGCGAGGCGGCCAGCCGCTCCCCCGTCCTGGCTCCAGAGAGACTTGAAGGTTCGATTTGTAGACAAAGCCTTCAAAGGGGGCAGGTACTACAACTCCAAGGTACTAAAAGATGTGGCATGATCACAAAGAATCGTTTTAGCCGTCTCACTCTCCCTTTGGCCATGTTAACCATCACTATAGGTTATTTTGAAAATGTTTGAAAAGATGAAATTCTGATGACCAAGTCACTCTTATACGTTTCATTCTGTGGATGTGTACGGTAAATCATTTTGGGTTATTTCCATTTTTTCTGGAAGACATATTGGGTGGCAAAAGTTGGTTACAGAAAAGCTATGAACTTTTACGCATCTTTTCTTTCAAACATTATAAATGTTGAGTTTTTTTTATCACACATGTTAACACCACTCCGGTTTTTCCACTAGATGTGTGTGGAGGACGTCCTGACACCGTCGACCTGTGTGTGTCGAACTGAAGAGGGACGACTGATAGACGGTGAGTCGCTCGTACCGTCACAGCTCTACTTTTTTTTTCTCTTTTATCCCTTCATTTCAACTGCATGATAAAATGTGATGAGCCAGTTATGTTCATTTGCACCACACAGCTGGCTGGCATAGGTGTTATTGGAGTCAGGCATTTCCCCCCCCCTTGCTTATAGATTAGACTGTTCTGATAACGAATACATTAAGATGGTGATGAATTTGTGGTGCTGCCACTTTATATGCAAAGTCAAGCTAAGTGTCTCTGCAGCCTCATGGGGTTTTTTTTTTTCCAACTAGAAAACGAATATTTCTCCTTGCACATTGGTTTTATGTGAGAAAACATGTAGTTCTGTCTTTGGCATTACTTTAATTGCAGGATAACCAGATTCGAATTGTTTTCTTTGGGTAAATGAACATAGCCTGTGTGTTCATTGAACAGGCTATGTTTTAAATCCAGTCACTATCATGGTTTTATTATTGGTAAGAACATTGAAATGCAACGTGTGCCGGATTGTGATGAGCAGGAAACCCCTTCACTTGTTCAATAACTCACCGTTTCTTCTTGTGGCTGCAGATATAAAACAGCATATGCTGGAAACCATTGTCCCAAAAAGTGAATATGATTCTGTCATGGTGGTGCTGGGGGAACACAGGGGTCAGGTGAGCCAAGGATCCTATTTCCTGCAGCACATGTTCAAAAATGGGAAAAACTGTTGCTGATGACTAATATTGGGTTTACGTTTGTCTGTTCAGATCGGCCGTATTCTCCAGCGGGACAAGAACAAGTGCAGAGCGATCGTTCAGCTCGACCGACATGAAAAAGTGTTCACACTGGAATATGACTCCATTTGTCACTACGTAGGAGCCACTGACCACTGATTTACACAACTCTGACACGTTGCCAAAACCTGTCAACATCCTGTCAGATCCTCAAGGTGGATTTTTGTAATGTTCACAAAATATGGGTTAACATTTTAATTGCAAGGCAGTTTTATAATAAAACATTGTCAAAAGCTGCAATGAGTCATGTTCACAGTCATCATTAAATTTATTAGCAAATGATGCCCCCCGTTTGTCCTAAAAACAACAAGCGGGTCAATGTATAGGTCATATAAAAACATATTTACACCAGTCCTACATGTTTGACAAGAGTATGAATGCACAGATGATTAAAAAAAAAAAAGACGCATCCACACATTTCAAATGATAATCATGTGACCACATCACAGGTGAGGGAGTAGGGTCTCCCTGGGAGCACAGCTCACTCCTTGGGTATTTGGTTGGCTGCGTTGGCCCGGAGCACGGCTCCCGGACTCGGATACGGCCGCTGCTGGAACAGAGGCCCTGCCGCCGTGGTGTCCGCACCCGTCTTTGCCTCGTTACGCTTGGGCAGGCCAGTGGACCAATTTCCCCTGTACAGATCAATGTTTGTTTTAATAAGCCGACTTCATGCATTACGACCATAATGCACCCAGGGGGGCCCTCCACTCATTGTACACATCAATATCAGTTTATTGCTCATAATTACGTCACATAGCATATTAGTTTATCATTAGGGAGGATTGAATGAAAGTTGCAATGGATGCATTGTGGGAAATGAGTTTGTTTCCAAGCTTAATCCATATGACCTGTGCAAAGAATGTATATATGTGTTATTATCGTTACAAATAGTATTATTATGCCTGTTATTCCCATTATGCATCGGACTAGCTGAGATGGTAAGAAATGTGTGGAGCCTGGTTCCTCTTGTGTAGTGATTTAGCTCTGTGGATAATCCACTATATTTACACAAGATGACAGAAAATACAAAATAAAGCCAAAATGTCTTGTATTTTTCCACTGCATCACTAAATTGTTAGAGTAGCCCCTAACTGAGTGTAAATACTGTACCTTGGAGCATCAGAATAAGCACTTGGATCCATGGGGTCCATCTCTTCATCTTTCCTACCTGAAAATAAAATAAATATGTTATATCAAATAAAAGCATGCGCATCAAACGTTTGTGCGGCGTGTAACCGACGTAAACATTACCTCTTTTGCCCTTGCTGTACGGCGCAATGTCTTCCCTCCTCGGCTTTCTCCTGTCTCTGTCCCTCGCTTCATCTCGTTCCCTTTCCCTTTCCCGCTCTCTTTCTCGCTCTCTGTCCAGTTTCTCAAACTGCCTCTCAATTCTTTCTTCTCCTATATCAGCTAAAGAAATAGAAATAAGACAGTTATCATGAACCATTGCCAAGTTTGACGGGAGAATGTGTGCATTCACCAAGCAATTGAGAGAGCACACGAGCTTTATGATGTCATACCTTTGAGTTTCTTGGCAGCTTTTGTTACTACTGTAGATGGGTCATTTGGGGACAGCCAGGCCACCAAATCTGTCTCCACATTCCAGTAATACGGAAGGCCACTGTGGTTTGTCGGAAAAATGAAATAGAACTGAAGAATTTCAACCACAATGTAAATAATCTATGGGTTACTTCATAGGGAAATTGAGATCGATTCATAGGGTGAATTAGATGGCTGAGCATTTAACATTTCAGTTTAAATTGAGAAATACACCAGGGTAAAAAATAGATAGGATTTTATTAGTGCCAATATCTTTTGAAATGGTTTGATATGTAAAGATAACATTCAACAGTAACGACATACCATAGAAAGAACGTATACGTACCAAGCAGGGTCAAACACTTTGTACCAGTTTGGTGGGAGACTCTCTATTCTGGTGGCCTCATAATCTACATTGTTGTCGTCATAATCTTCTGCAATAATCTCCTCGTCTATCTCTGGATGAATCGGAATAGAAGTATTATTATATGATAGAGGAAAGTATGCGGAATAAGTCAAAGTATCCATTGACCCAGGGGTGTCCTGAGAAAATGTTTCCTACAAACCTTGATCTGATGGTTTAACAATCCCTCTCTTGGCCAAGCGGGCCAGCAGTGCGGGAGGTAGAGGCATCCTGAAACACAGCGGGCAGAGTAGCCACATATTTGAGTCCTGATGTCCAACTGACCACACCGTGCTTTTAAAGCCTTTGTTTACATGCTCACTAGCGGCGTAAAGGTTTCACCCAACCGAAAATGAATGGGGTTTCCAGGGTCTCCAGCTAATCTATGGTCATCTAGTGAATTTAAGCAACTCCAAGGGGCCGTGGTTTTTCCGGTTCTGAACCAGGTCTGATGTGGTTTTAGTGTCAAGCAAGCCGTAATTCAACCTTCGTCCCCCCCTCCTGCATGCCGCCGTTGTACCTCTGAGGCTCCCAGAGAAAGGTTTATTTCTTCGTTTCTGCTTCAACGGTTCTGATAATTGTATGTGTTCGTACATCTATAAACGGCTGATGGAGAAAAGGGAAGTCTGCGCTTTAAGACATTTCGACGTTTAACAAAATATAAAATAGCACCGCACGTTCGGGGACTGCGTGTCATTGGCTGAAAAATGAAGATAGCAAAAACAAATATGCGTCTTGTGACGAATACAGAAACTTCACAGAACGAAAAAACACAAATGAATAACAAATCACGGTGAGTTAAAAGCATTTTCTGTACCTGATGTAGAGAAACACACCGTGGCGATGAGACTTTCCAAACAGTGGCTGGCGCGCTTTGATGACGTCACACCGGTTTCCTGACGACAACAAACATGGAAGAATATGCGCGTGAGCCTTGGTGAGATTCGGGTTTTAAAATGCTGGCGCTTCCCTTCTCGTTCGTAATAGTCGACTTGCTTTATTCTAATGTCTTTTCTAATGTTTTACTTAAGTCACCGTGATAGCACAGAGACTGTGAGTGTGACTTAGCCGGCTAGCTTAGTGATGCTCAGGGATATATAACGAGCTAAAGCTGTGATCAACATGTTCCCATAGCAACTAGTTTATGCTTCAGCAGCATTGTGTGCTGCTATATTGGAATAAAACATGTCAAACGAGACAACTCCAATATTGCTTAAATGTATTTATGATGTTATATCCTAATTTGATAAGAGTTGTGAACCTGAATCTGCAAAACCGGTGTTCTCAGTTTCTGGAAAGGGGTGATTTAGGGGATCTCTGGTATTTTATACTTGATCAATGACTTAAGCCATTAATCATATTGTTATTATGTTATTAAATATTTGTTATTAAATATGTTGTCGATCGTTATCCACTTTTTTTAAGCATTAGTTTGAAGACGCAGCAACAATATAAATCATTTGTATTTAATAGCTCAACAAAAAATACTGCCATTGATTTTTTATTTTTTTTTGGCAGTTAACAAATTGTATATGGGGGTCACCATCTAAAGTCATTGCAATAACAAACTGTAACAAAACTAGGTTTCTCTGTGCTGAGAGTGCACATTTGACATACAGAAGGTATTTTTGCTTTTGATGTTAACCCTGTCTTAACATTTATATTCTCACTCTCGTTAATGCCTTCCTCTAGTCCTTGGAGGATAGTGGATGACTGCGGAGGAGCTTTCACCATGGGTGCAATTGGGGGTGGGGTGTTCCAGGCTATCAAGGGCTTCCGTAATGCCCCTGCAGTGAGTTCCAATCCTAGTTGCTTGTATTTTTACTCACACTGAGTTTTCAAAGGCAGAACTAAAGAGTGCTCTAACGTTTCAGGGTGTCGGACACCGACTGATAGGAAGCGCAAATGCAGTGAGAGTGAGAGCTCCACAGATTGGAGGTGAGCAGGTCTTGTTTTGTATCATAGCTAATACAGCTTTCACTGGTTTTCTACAGTATTTGGAACCTTTCACTGTTTAAGCACACATTGTGGGCGATTGGGTGTAGACAACCCCAGGTTTGTTTATGGTGTTTTGACAGGCAGCTTTGCCGTCTGGGGAGGGCTCTTCTCCACAATCGACTGTGGCTTAGTCCGCGTCAGAGGGAAAGAAGATCCGTGGAACTCAATCACCAGCGGTGCATTGACTGGCGCTATCCTAGCAGCACGCAGTAAGATGGAGCTCATATATTAATACCGATGTTACCAATGAGTTTGACAGCACTGAATGTATTTTTGTCTTTTTCTCCAGGCGGGCCCTTAGCTATGATGGGCTCTGCCATGATGGGAGGGATTCTGCTGGCTCTCATTGAGGGTTTTGGGATCCTACTGACCAGATATACAGCGCAGCAGTTTCAGAATCGTGAGTGGTGAAGTTGACCTTGTTTGACATATATATTTCATGAAAAAGATAACAGAGTTTATCTGTACTTCTGCAGAGTATTCAGTTTGCTACCATCAGACCCTGAGAAACAAACCCCTTTTCTGTTTTTCACCCCCAGCTGTTCCCTTTGCAGATGACCCCAGTCAGTTACCTCCAAAAGATGGAGGTCAGCAGAAGTAGAATCATGGAGCAATAAGGAATGCTGTGGACACAGTGAGTGAGAGCAGAGAGCAGGTGGGACACCATAATACTAAAGCAGGTATCCGAATGAAAGGGAGGTGAAGATACTGGCCCACATTGTGGAGTTAAATAGTTGCACTATGTGTTTGTACCTCAGGGAATTACTTTGTTGTCACCTTAGTTTTAGTGAAAGGTGAATGTCTGTAGGTGAATGAGGAGCATTGTCACATTGCCGTGACCTTATTGGGTTCAAAATGCACATCTAAAATGTGTATATAATGATTTTGATTGCTCAGAATCTCGATAACCTTGGATATTAAGCATTCATAGATTTTACCCCATGGAGAGGGGTAATCCTTCTATCGTTTTTTAAGTTTTCATCACACGTCAGCTTAGACAACGCACACAACAATTTGCTTCAAAAGTGCTGAGAATGAGTTTAAACTAAAGAAAATGTCATTCCTAACTTTGTTTCTCCTCCCCCTGGCAGCTTATTTATTAATTTGTCGTCCATACTAAAGTAGGTTATTTCAGGTCCTGTCTGTATAACTGAAAAATGTGTTTCCGATAGGTGATAGCTTGGTTCTCTGATAAAGTCGACTTATTTATCTTTCACCCCTTACGGATTTTAATTGCTGGATTATGCATCATGCACTTTTCTGAACCCTGTCTCTGATGATTTTGAAATGGCCTCCGCAGAGAGATAAACCAGTGTTTCGTTCTTCTAAATTATATATTGAGAGGATGTTTATTTTATGTATTGTCTTAACATAGTTATTCTCTAAAGGCTTTGAAAAAAATAAAGGCATGAATTGTTCTTGAAGAAGTGAATTGTTGTGATTTGATTTATGATCCTGGCATGTGGTAGCTTCGCTCGTGTTCAGCGATGCAGGCTAATAAACAGGTGAACTCGTATTTTCTCTAAAAATGCACGTGGGATGAAGTATGGGATTTGCTGTGAACGCGCGCCCCCTAGTGGCCTGTCTTGGTACCGCAGCCTGCTGCTGCTTTCCTGAGATTAGTTTCTTTTCACTTGCTTTTACCGCGAACCTTAATATCATCATCTCCATCCTGACGTGTTTTCCATAATATTTCTTCTCTTCAACTTCACCTGTCTAACAGTGTCCCAGAAAGGCCGAGAGTTTGTCCCAGGCCTCTCTCCACCTTCCCCTGGAAAGATTTCCGCTGTCATCCTTTTTAAACGGCTCAGCGCGTCTAATCCTGACGGCTGACCACCGAGGATATAGGGCCACGCGTTTGTTTTAATATTCTTCCCCTTTGCGGGCGCTGCCTAGATTTAAAAATTAAATACATAAATTGCAGTTTTGCATCGAAGGAATTAAGAAATGAGCAGAACGCGGTTTTAATTGGATTTCTGGGCTCCGGGATGGCCCGGCGTCTCCTCAGGCTGCGCGTGGACGTGAGATGACGGTCTGCAGATGGTCCCGTTAAAAAAAAAAGAAGAAACTCACGGAAAGTTTTTTTCTTTTCTTCTGTGATCATCGCAGATCCCCTGAGTGTGGATGGAGAGTGGATGGTGGCAGCTCTGAAGTGACTTCGTGGTGGTTAAACTGCGAACATGGACGCGGCCAAGAAAGGTAGGCAACCACAATTTACAGCATTCAAAGATTATATTCCCCATCAGAAAATGGCTGGGGCTCATTCTACTGTACACATGTGCCACTTTTCCAAAGCAACAGCAAGGAAACCATCTATACTAAAGATCATTTGAAATAATACATATTTACAATAATTAATGCTCAAATTTGATCCTAATAAATGCATTTTGATTTCTTCCCATGCGTTTGGAGGGTCGACACAGATAATAAATGTAGGAACAGGCGTAGGCTCTGCAGGGCGTTGTCAACAGGTGTCTGCGGGCCTACTCGGGACAGTGCCACACTGCTCCCAATAAAGAAGTAGGTCACACCTGGTCTTCTAATATGAGGCCTTCATGACAAGGTACCTGTCTGATACTGCAGCTACACATTTTCAATAAAATGTGTTTGCTGATATCGGCAATGAAATTATTTTACGGTCTGGGACAGGGCGAGAGGACGTGAACTCATCAGAACTAGGCACAGGTTTCATTTTCTGTCATCTTCATTAATTCCACTGCAGGTGTCTACCAATATAACTATAAGACACTATCTATGTCTCATATGTCCACATTTGTCTTATTCTCTAGCTCAGAGTGAGTACTGGATTCCATTGACATCATCACTGTATGCTGTTTTTTTTTCTGTTTGTTGTTTTGGCAGACGCCCCGCCTGTGGGCGATGCAGGCAAAACCGACACCCTCGGGTCAACTGGCTCGGCCAGAAAAAGGGGAGGGGGGGCCAAGAAGGCCATGCAGGCAAACAAGTCTGCCCTCAGGGCCCCCCGAGCCCTCTGCTGCCTCACCCTCAGCAACCCCATCCGCATGGCAGCGCTGGCCCTGGTGGAGTGGAAATATCCTTTTCACGGTGGAGGAGGCTGGCGTGTTTGTGTATGTTTACATGACCTGCTCCTGATGCAAATGTGTGATGTGTTAATAAGTTGATGTTTGGACGTGGGTGGGTTGAAGTTTTTTTTTTTTTTGCTGAAGTGTGCCATTTTTTCCTGGAAAGATGCATTCCCCAGGCCTTTTTTCACCCTTAACTGCACTCCTCAAGCCCTTCGATATTTTCATTCTGCTTGCTATTTTTGCCAACTGTGTGGCCATGGGCGTTACCAAGCCCTACCCAGACGATGACTCCAACGCCACCAACCACCAACTGGTGAGTTTCTCAAGAAGAGACGGTAGACAGTGGCTTATGGACTATATTAATAATAGCCTTATTCAATCACCGCATTATATTTGATTGAGGAGGGAAATCGTAATTTTCATGACTGGAAGAATCTTCTTTATTAGTCTTCTTAATGAAAAGTGTGTTTAAATAGGGGGCCTTTATCAGGCTGTTTTTAAGCAAAGCCCCTCACATAATACAGTGATACATGGTGGCAAGATCCATCAGTGAGAGGGGGATGTGAGATCTTGAAAGAGAAATGTTATTTTTTATCGTTATTATTATTATTATTATTATTATTATTATTATTATTATTATTATTATTATTATTATTATTATTATTATTATTATTATATTGTTCACGTACATGAATTATAATCTTCAAACAGATATCAGCACTTTGATCACATGGTTTTTTCAGTCCTTGGAAATACAGCATTTCATTCTTTTTAAAAAAATGTTATACTCTATTTCCAAGGATAACTTGTTCTCTCAGGTTGTCAAAGTCATGGAGGACACTCCATAACCATTGCAATGTTAAGTGAAAATGTGTAACGTGAACAGGACAGTAGTAGTAGAATTCTGAAGGTGGCAACAATAAGTGACAATGAGTGGGAAGGAAATATCGTTCCGTTGGACCGTAGTGGTATTAAAGGGAAAAAGTTGTGCCGTGACCTTGGCTAGGTGACCTTGTCAGGGATCATGACATACTTACACAGCAACCATCTGCTGAGCAGAGATACAAAAAAAAGTTGAAACAAAAAGGAGTAGCAGGAACACCCCCACACAGATTTGCAGCGGGATAGATGTAAGTAGATCCCTTGATTGGATTTCACAGAGGACGTAAGCTGACGGTTTAAGATTCTCTTCCTCGCAGACACCTAATCAGTTCACATCATCAATTTCTGGATCAGGTTTTGGTGATGGTTACAGTTCTAGTTTTCGCCAAACCACATCACGCGGGGATCATTGCGGCAGCCTTTGGGCAGAGTCCTGCCGCTCCTGTGGTACCTGTAACTTTGAGCCTGAAACCCAAGGTCACAGATCCGGTGAGAGGCTTAGGCATGCGTTAGGCACTGGGTCAAAAGGTTAAACAGCCACTGCAATCAGCCCTTAATGCATTCTACACAGGTGGCATACAAAGACATGTGAAGCCACGCATTGGTATATGAAGTGAGAAGTAATAAAAAAAAAAGCTTTTTATATATATTTATTATATATATATATATATTATATTATACTGCTCTTCACACACACACACACACACACTCACGAACATTTAGAAAAAGGTCATCCAGTTTTGCCTAAGCATTTTTCTTTCTTCCTCCTCTCAGGAACAAGTGGAGTACGTCTTCCTCGTCATCTTCACCATCGAGACCTTCACTAAAATCCTGGCCTACGGTTTGGTCATGCACCCCAGCGCCTACATACGCAGCGGATGGAACTTGCTGGATTTCGTCATCGTCATCGTGGGGTATGGCGGCGCCCCCATTTTAAGCAAATGTTGCATCCTGAATGAAAAAATACAAAAAAACAGGTATAGTGCAGCAGCTGTTCTCTGTGCAGGTTGTTCAGTGTCATGGCGGAGGCCATGACGGATCATAAGCCAGGAGAGGCCCACCATGCGGCGGGTAAACCCGGAGGCCTGGACGTCAAAGCCCTCCGAGCGTTCCGAGTGTTACGACCTCTTCGTCTCGTATCCGGAGTGCCAAGTGCGTTTGGCCTTTGCTCTTTGTGTGTGTGTGTGTGTGTACATGCACTGTTTAAATTTTTTTGTCTTTGTCCAATCAGGTTTACAGATTGTGTTGAACTCCATCATGAAGGCCATGGTGCCCCTTCTCCACATCGGTATGTTGGTCATGTTCGTCATCATCATCTACGCCATCATCGGCTTGGAGCTCTTCATCGGCAGGATGCACAAGACCTGTTACTCCATCGGCTCAGGTCTTTATATAAATATTTTTTTTTTATTATTTATGGCATTTGTACACTTTTGATATTTCAGTGCAGGAGCTCACTGCCTGTTTCTTTCCCCCATGTTCTCTGCTCCAGGCCTCATGCTGGAGGATGACCCCTCACCTTGTGCTTTTGCCGGGAGTGGGCGCTTCTGTGACGCCAACGGGACTGAGTGCAGGGGCAAGTGGGAGGGGCCTAACGGCGGCATCACGAACTTCGACAACATTTTCTTTGCCATTCTGACTGTTTTCCAGTGCATCACTATGGAGGGCTGGACAGACGTGCTCTACTGGGTACACACACACACACACACACACATAATGAATATTTGACTCAAAATGAAAAAGGGCCTAACCGCTCCTTTCTTCTCTGCGTAGATGAATGACGCCATTGGTTTCGAGATTCCGTGGATTTACTTTGTCTCCCTGGTCATCTTCGGATCGTTTTTCATCATCAATCTTGTGTTGGGTGTGTTGAGCGGGTGGGTCGTCGCTTCAATGCAGCATCCTCTCATTTTATGAGGAAAAAATATTTTATATTTTTCCATATTTTTCTACGTTTCCCGTAAATTCGTGTCCGTGTGTGTGTGCACGCAGAGAGTTCTCCAAAGAAAGAGAGAAGGCGGTGGCGCGTGGCGAGCTGCAGAAGGCGCAGGAGAGCAAGCAGATGGAGGAGGACATGATCGGGTACATGGACTGGCTCATCGAGGCTGAGGACGTGGACGAAGAAGGGAACAAACGTTAGTGCATCGCACACTTGCACAGAGACACTCAAACACAAGCACATCAGCACGTCCTCACATTTAAAAACCATCCTGGCTGGACTTGTTTTTTTAAAGGTGCCGCTATTGCAAAGAAAAAGATGATGAAGAAGTTTGGCTGGTACAAACACAATGAGGACGGCGGAGGTAGGTCAGAGGTCGCCCGTCTCTCATTCTGTTCCTTTTATATTTTAGAAGTCTCGATAACGCCGCGCACTTTTCTCCACCATCAGCGGAGTCAGACTCGGATGATGATATCGCCTACCTCGACGACGACAACGGCTGCTGTGCTTCTCTCATGTAAGGCGAACAGACGAATCACAAGATTGACTCCACAAACAGGAAGGGATGGACTCATTTGTATCGATCTCTATTTTTTATGGTCTCAATGTCTTTTTTCCAGGGCGAAGATGATGGCCAATAGCTTCTGGTAAGATTTTGAACATTACACATTGTATGTGAAATACAATGTTGCTTGAACAAACATATATATTATATAGATTTTTTTATTATAATTTATAATTATTATTATTATTATTATTATTATTATTATTATTATTTAGATTTTTTTATTATAATTTATAATTATTATTATTATTATTATTATTATTATTATTATTATTATTATTATTATTATTATTATTATTATTATTATTATTATTATTATTATTATTTGTATCATTTGTATATAATCATAAGAAGAAGAATTATAATAACAATAAAAATAACATATATTTTTTTTATTAATTTGAAATGTTATTTATTATTATTATTATTATTATTATTATTATTATTATTATTATTATTATTATTATTATTAT
>JAFBJU010000499.1:2726144-2737595 GCA_016785305.1 Colistium nudipinnis | reverse complement strand
ATTATTATTATTATTATTATTATTATTATTATTATTATTATTATTATTATTATTATTATTATTATTATTATTATTATTATTATTATTATTATTATTATTATTATTTAATACGTTGCATTGACATAGCTCTTTTAACTTAACTTATCCAAATTCAATTAAGGTATAAGGAATTCCGTGTGTGTTTTTTTTTTCACGACTATAAAGTGGAGTGGGATAAAAGTCCGATAAAAGTAGAGAGGATGGTATTACAGCCGCCGCTTTAAAAGCTTACCCTGTCTTCTCCAATTCCCGGCGCTTTGTAGAACTTCCACATCCGTGGATTTCGTTAATCCAGATAGCACACAAAATCCCGATTTAAGAGGGCGCAAATATTTCGGAAACATTTCAGTGACCTGGATGCTATTTTTAAAGAGAGCAAACGGTTTAAATAACAGTGATTTTTAAATGTAGCATTATAACCAAACGCAGAGAACATTAAAACACCATAAACGTTTTGATTGGCTCCATTATTTTCAACGGGTCTCCCCATGTTTTGGTCTTAATTGGACAAAGGACGGTTGCTATTTCTCGGTCTTTCTCCCTCTCAGATTATCAATTTGTTCATCGCCGTTATCATGGACAACTTTGAATACCTGACCAGGGACTGGACCGTACTGGGCACTCACCACCTGGACGAGTTCAAGAGAGTGTGGTCTGACTACGATCCAGAGGCCACGTAAGACCGGTTCCCCGAGTGGACAAAAATACCACATCGTTCAACCCAAAACCTTCTCAGCCGCTCCCAGTGAACGTCTTCTTCTTGCAGCGGCCGCATAAAGCACATCGACGTGGTCACTATGCTGCGAAGGATTCAGCCGCCGCTGGGTTTTGGAAAACTGTGTCCTCACCGCGTGGCGTGCAAGGTAACTGGACCCACAATCCCCCGCGCACAATTCCACCCCAGGGACGCTCACCCAACCGCTTCCTGTCTTCTCAGAGACTCGTTGCGATGAACGTCCCGCTCCACACCGATGGCACGGTCACCTTCAGTGCCACCCTGTTTGCTCTGGTGCGGACCTCGCTGAAGATCAAGACTGAGGGTCTCATGCGCACTCAGAAACTCATGGCTAGTACTTAATCTTGCGTCTGAGACGGCAGGGTGTATTCAGCCGACCGCTTGTGCCCCTCAGGTCCCATCGACCAGCAGAACGAGGAGCTGAAGGTGATTATCAAGAAGCTGTGGAAGCGCACCAAGCCCAAGCTCATCGATGAAGTCATTCCTCCCCCTAGAGGTACAGCAAAATATTGCAATGCACCCGTCACGGTCACGCCCACACCTCCAAAATTGAGAATGAAAATTGTCGATTTCTTTTTCCTCCTCAGGCGATGAGGTGACTTGTGGGAAGTTTTATGCCAGCTTCTTGATTCAGGACTATTTCAAAAAGTTCCGCAAGAGAAAGGAGAGGGAGCGGAAATCCAAGAGGAAGGACAAGGCGGCTTCTCTTCAGGTGAAGATAGATTTCCCCATACGCGGCGTGACATGGAAGAATTGCTTTGAGTCATAATTTAGGCCTGATATTGGTTTTTCATAAAAAAAACACTTTCTCTTTTAAATCTTCCATATTTTTGAAATCTGTACATTTAAGTAAGAGCCATACATGTTTCATGCTCCCCCCCCAAAAAACGATTCTCAGTTTCACTTTTCATCACTTTTTGAGGAAACAGCTTTAAGGATCAAATTCAACATAAACAATAAATGATTCTTCATCAGTATTCATTATCGTGCGTGTGTGTTCTCAGCAAGGGCTGCGGACGCTTCAGGACCTGGCTCCGGAGATGCGCCTGGCAATGGCCTGTGACCTGGAAGAGGAAGAGGGCGTGGTTTTTCATAAAAAAAACACTTTCTCTTTTAAATCTTCCATATTTTTGAAATCTGTACATTTAAGTAAGAGCCATACATGTTTCATACTCCCCCCCCCCCCCAAAAAAACGATTCTCAGTTTCACTTTTCATCGCTTTTTGAGGAAACAGCTTTAAGGATCAAATTCAACATAAACAATAAATGATTCTTCATCATGATTCATTATCATGTGTGTGTGTGTGTTTTCTCAGCAAGGGCTGCGGACGCTTCAGGACCTGGCTCCGGAGATGCGCCTGGCGATGGCCTGTGACCTGGAAGAGGAGGAGGGCGCAGACGGAGAGATGTCGGGAGACGAGGTGTTCGGCGCCTCCGGGAACGCCGCGCCGGCCAGGCCGCCCATAGAGACGCTGGTGGAGCAGACGACCGTGCTGATGGAGCCGGAGCCCAGGAGAGCCCAGGAGGGCGTGGTCACCGAGCAGCCGGGCTCCGAACCCGGAGACGCGGGCGTGGTCACGGCGCAGCCCGAGAGGTCCCGGCCGCTGCCCGTCAGGTGGGGTTCCTCTCGCCGATGACGAGGAACATTTCCCCCCCGTTGCTGCTGTGAAGTTTCACCTGCCCGCTCTCTTCTGACAGGATGGACTCCCTCAGCGAGATGCCTCCTCCTCCTCCAGCTCCTGATCCCCCAGAGACATCGGGTGGAGGAGAGGTGGCAGCGGAGGTGGCCGCGGAGGAGGCCACCGAGGTGGCCGCCGAGGTGGCCGCGGAGGAACCGGTGGTGGCCGCCACCCAGGTCACCGAGCAGCAGGTCGTGCCCCAGCCCAGTGACCCAAGTCTGGCATCGGTAGACGGGTAAGGCACGAGAAGAGAGCGGAAAATGAGTGAGAAATGGAGATGTTTGCATTCTCAAAGTCTCGACACGGACTCTATAGGTACCAGTATCCGGAAGCCGTCTCTCCTCTTCCGACCGGGACCGGCTACGCAAGGCCGAGCTTGGAAAGGTCGAGCAACGTCGGGGAAGCGGCGTACGAGAGTTACGAAACCAACGGCGACGCGGGCAACGCTTACACCGAGGCCCGCCTGAACGGGGGCCCCGCCCCCTACGCCGCCAACGGCTACCAGGGAAACGGCTACACCAGCTCCAGCCAGAACGGCAGCATCCTCGGCGCCCACGGCAACGGAAGCGCGCTGAGCGGCTACAGCCAGAACGGCAGCACGTTGACGGGCTACGCCGGGAACGGATACGGTGGAAACGAGAACAATGGCACGCAGTTTGTCCGGAGACGGCTGCTTCCTGCCATACCCAGGGGTGAGAACCTTTTTTTTTTCACGTCGTGTGTTTTTATCATTATTTTTATTTTTCCTTGGATTCTCGTCAGGTTCCTGAATATATTTACATCCAGAGTTGTTTTTTTTGTTTCTGGATCAAGAAATAAAAAAGAGGGTGGTCTTTTCTGAAAGCAGGTGTAACGTAACGGTGGGGTTGCAAGCAGAGATTCTATTGCATTGTGGGATTTGTAGGATCCAGTGTTCTGGATTCCCCCCGAAGTCGAATACCAACAGTTACTTTTCCAATTTTTTGCCAAATCCCAACGCACTTGCCTGCTGATCCTTTCAGGTCATAAGCCGGCCTTTAACTTTCAGTGTCTGAGGCCTCAGAGCGATGTGGACGACCTCCCCGTCCCAGGAATCTATTCCGGCAACACGTCCAGGTCCCGACTGCAGGTAAAAAGCCGGCCTGCGCTCTCAAACTGGTTTTGCGCCCCCAGAAGTCTCTCATCTCTTCTTCTCTGGCTCTCCTGTGTCAAAATGCAGCAGAGTCTGGACTCCCGGCCCAGCAGCGCCTCCTCCGTGGCGACGGCCACCTGGGCCAACGCGGCGGCCGGCCACGCTACCCTCCCGGGAAAGATGGGCCCCTCGGCGCGAAGGGGAAAGCTGGTCTACACCCCCATGATCCTGATGGATGAGACCACCGGCACCAGCCAGCCCCTGTGGAGCGAGGGCTCGGCCAGCCTGCCCGCCGGGACCCGTCCCGGGTGGTACCCGGGTCAGACCAGAACCTTCAGCGGCGTCAGGGTGCCGCAGGTCGGCCAGGGCCTGGTGAACAAAGGCAGCGCCGAGAGTCTGGTGGAGTCGGTGAGTCATGGTGGAGCGGGGGGGCACTTTCTGTCGGTACCTACACATTACATATAAGGTTTGGTGAAAAATGGTTCGCTGCCCTTTCTGCGCTTGTATTTATATTTTCCCGCATATATGTTTCACAATTTGTCATAAATGAACTTGGCTCGGATTTGGACCTGCACTGGATGCGATCCACAACGAAAAAAAAATCACTTCAGAGGCCGAGTGGCTAAAAACATAATAAGTGACCCGCCTGTTTTTTTATGTTCATCTCAGATCCTGATCTCCGAGGGTCTGGGCGTCTACGCCAGGGACCCCAAGTTTGTGAGCTTTGCCAAGAAGGAGATCGCCGACGCCTGTCACATGAGCCTGGACGACATGGAGAACGCCGCCGCCGACCTGATCGCTCGCGGCGCCAGTCAGTCCATTTCTAGGTTCGAGGACGAACTGGCCGACGAAATGAACTGTGTTATTTCTTACTGAGGAAAGCGAAAAACAAAGGGAAACTGTCAGGAGAAATCGCAGCATGAGGTTAAAAAAAAAAAAAAAAAAAAAGGTTTTCTGCGACGCATGTTTATGTCTTCTGTGGAGAAAAAAGAAATGATGGGATGCTTTTTTTTCTATTTTGTCCCCCTGAGTGAATGATATGCTTTTGTTTGTGGATGCCAAAACACAAATGCACTTGTTTTAAGTAACAGTGCTCGCGCAAGCTCCAAATAACTGGCTCCCATTATAATGACAAAATTACATTGTATTTTTTCCCTTTTGTACTGTACTTAAAGTCTCACTTTATACAAGCAAGTATCATCTGCAGTCATGTCACACCCAGAATTGAAAATCCAAATATGTTCAACCATTAGATGAAATACAAAAATGATGAGATCCAATTTACCAGCGCTGAACGGCATGCGCTATTTTAGAGAAATATTTAATAATGCTATATGGAACTTTCTCTAAGATAAAAGCAGGAATACTTAGAGCTAAAATGTATAAATATATCTTTATTTGTGTGATGAGGGTGTATCAATTGTGCACAAATAAAACAAGTTTTCTCACATTTCTGTTGATTTCTTTTTTGGTGTGTGAAGGCTGCTCATGTGGTAAATCATCACCATTCCAAACATTGTGCTTTCGCTGAAGGTTTATGTTTTGTTTGTTTTTTTCTTCCCCACAGCGGAGCTGTAATGGATGTTGAGATCTGCGGTGAAAACACAAAAGAGTGACTTATATAATCGGCCATTAATGGACCGGCAGATGGACAACATCTGGGGTTTCATGTCTTCTTCTAGGGAAAGGCAAACATGCCAAACAATAACCTGTGTGTGGGTGTGTCTGTTGTTCAGTGTCTAAAGTACACACTGTGAATCCCTATTGTATGCTTTTTGCATTTGCATCACGGTAGAAAACGGGCTGAACCTTCCTTGACTTTGAAGAATCAGGATTGAAGGTATTACTCTACAAATACGCACACATACATATATATATATATATAAAACAGGTTTTGTCAATGTCAGATGATGTTTGTAAATTACAGGCAGCAGTTCACTACACTAACCATCATCCCCTTGTTTTCTCTTCCCCCCCTTTAACCTCACTCCTTCTACAGCAGCCGCTCTTCCCCTTATTGCGCCTCCCTCCCCCCTCCCGAGGCCATCTCGGCGCCCTTAGAATAAAGCTGCGCTCTGATTGGACGGGCGCCTGGGCTCGGGGTCTTCACTCCACGCTCGGCGTCACGGCGCGTCACGCGTCCTCGCGGCAGCTCGTGACGCAGTCCGGCTCTTCCGCCTGAGCGTGCTCCCTCCCCTGGGCTGTTCCGGACGAGACGCCTCCCCCCTCCGCTCCTCTGATCCTCTTATCAGCGAGTAAGCGGCCAAGATGGATGTTGTAAACCAGGTAAGGCTTCGAGCCGCAAAATCCTCCGTTTCAATATTCTTTCCGTTTGCCTGTTGGTGTTTCTTGGTTTTTTCTCTCCTTTTCATGTGCTCGCACGCGGCGATCAATGAATGACTATTCTGTTTTGGGGTTTTTTTGTTTTTTTTTTTTACCACCGGCCTTAATGGTATTAATGCAGCGTTTTCGAGCAGGTGCACTCGACGTAGTAAGGCGTGCATGCATCTCAGAGATGCATTCGTGTAAAGGGTACATTCAAGGATGACTATGTTTGCACCGCTGGTGCTGCAGTGGATATGATGGAGTGTCGGTCCAAAAAAAAAAAAAATGTATAGGATGCCCAGAGGCTGCAGCAGCAGCAGCAATGACATGCAGCGAAGGATGGAGGTGCTTATCTGCACAGATCCACGTAATTGATTTGGTTCGTGCACGTCTCCATTGCCCCGCTGTGGCTGAGATAACACGCGGGAATCGGATTCATTTCCGTGGGGCCTCGGTGTTTTCGGGATAGCCGCAGTAGGCCCCGCACCGAAGGACGCTCTCCCGCATCCCCGTGTCCACCCGCCGGGCTGAGATCTGTTTGTGTCACGGAGCTTTCCCCCTCGGAAATAATCGGGGATCAGGCGGATTCGATTTCTTTTGCTTTCTCGCTGTATGTGTGTCACCTGCTAAAAAATATTGGCATGTCTGGAATGTGAAGAGACACACCGAGCATCGGTGCTCCCTCCTCCACCGAAAACCATCACTGCTGCTTATTCCTGTGCGGCCATTTATTGAGGCACGCGCAGGGACACACGCACACACACGCACACACCGCCTTCTTTGCGGTGCCGCATTCACCTGCGCACAAACGCTTCCACCTTGTTTTTTCTTCTTTTTTTCGTTTTGTTAGCCCCCCCCCCTGTTAGAGGGGTCGTCACATGTGAATGTAATACAGACTAATGTGGATGGTGTGGCAGCAGAGCAGAGAGAACACAAACACTTAATCAGCTTTGTCTTCTTGTAAATCTCTCGCTCTCTCGCGCACACGCACACACCAATCACATGTAATCAACGGTTGATATTTACAAATCCGATCTCTCAATGTGTAAGTCAATATCAACATTACCACACTGTAGTCACACAGCTCTGCCAGATGTATTTTTGATTTTATTGTCAGATATTTGCTCAGGAACAAACAGCTGCAGGTGTCAGCAGTAGACCAGGCCTAGGGGCTGTGTGGTAATTAGGTTTATGATTTTCATCATCATCATCAACATCATCGTCATCATCTCTGGTTTAGACTACAGGGGGGAGTTCTCACAGGGAAAACCCAACCTCAGAATGAACATGTTTATTAAAAAATGAAAACGTGATTATTTCTGATTTCTGTGTTTTTTGACAGTTGGTAGCCCAAGGGCAGTTCACGATAATCAAGCAACCACTGGGATTTATAAAAGTTCTACAATGGGTAAGTCATATTTCTATTTTTTACACAAGTTGTGTTGAAAAAAATGAATATTTTTTATTTTGACCAAAAATCTTCCACTCATTGTCTTTTGGCTATAAATAATAGGACCGTGTCTCGTGCTGACAGATGACCTTCTGCTCCACAGAGGTCATAAAGCTGCATGGAGCTTAATAATAGATGGGACTAGACTCAGTTAAGGATAAAATGGCTCACAGTTGAAGCTCCTCTGACTTGGTTTGTCATTTTTTCTCCCTCCTAGCATCTAAAATTACTCTTGTATCTTGAATAATGACTGAGATTATGGCTGAGGATTCCGTTGTATCCCCATGGTGGATATGATGAAACTGCCCCAGCAGGCCCCTGCAGGAGACACCAGCCGGATGTATTACATCACCGCTGTAGTAGCCCGGTGTCAACCACAGAGGAAAAATAATAATGACAGTTTGTCAAATCCTCCTCAGAGGACACGACCTCCGCATACTACTGCTGTTTATGGCGGCTTTTTTCATGTGCACACATTCTCCCCCACCAGAGGATGGAGCCAGCAAACTAAAGATGTTTAAAGGAAAAGGGCAGCATCTAAGAACATCTACATGGTGACTTCTTTTATTTTTTGCTCCAGTATTCGATGTTTTTTGTGGTAATATTAATAGTTCAAAATGTTATTTTGGCATCACTATTAGTTTATTGCATCTTACTAGACAATCAAGCAAAACGTTTCTCTTAAAGCGAAATGAATTGATGAATCATAATTGGATCATTATTTGACTAATTGATACAAAAAGGATCTTAGCTAAAATGTTAGACATGTCAAAGCTCCAGCTGAGTGGCTGTTCTTTGTCTAACTCAGCCACAAACAATATATGTTGTGGTGGCTGGATAAAATAACCCAAACGATGACTTCATCTTGTTAGTTTACAGTTCAGACAAAATGTTTCTTTGGTTAACCAAAACAATAATCAGCATATTGATCAATAAGGAAACAAACTGTTATTTGCAGTTCTATGGGTGCAGATCTAGGCAAGAGCCTTTTAAGACTATTACTCATCAAGAAAATGGTGTCATCCACATAGAATCGCCCATCAGCAGCAGCAGCAGCTTGGTGAGGCTGCTGGGTAAACAGCAGTTTTTTCTTAACTGCAGCTGGTTTTCTCTCCAGCTGGGGCACCACAGTGGTGGGAATAGGAAGACTAATTAGCCAGGCAGGCCCCACAGCTAAGTGAGGACCTCTCCGATTTGTGGACTCGTGTTGTTGTGCCAGGCCAAACCCTGATGCGATGTTAGGAACTGCCTCTGGTTTGCGGTCCCGGTTTCAGCAGACACTCGCTATTCCTACCATAGAGACGGGTACAGAAAAATGAATCAGCAAATATTCTCATCATCAACTTATTGTCCTGGTAAATTTTCATGCAAGAATCACCAAAATTCTGTTTTGTTTGGCTCCTGAAATGGATGTATTTTTGCGACTGCTGCTCCAATGAATCAAGCTCCAAGAAGAATGAGATTTATTTTTAAACGAGAGCATTAGTTTCAGCTCTAATCATTCAAATGTACTGCCCTCTGTATTCCCGATAATGGATTATTAAATGTATCCATGCCCTGTGTGCCTGTGTATATTAAGGAAGGGTAGATAAAGGCGGGGTGGGGCATGGCTCCTCTCCTGTTATTCTTAGCCCCGGCCCTGCTCCTCCGCCCTGGGAACATAACACAACCCACAATGAAAACGTGCGTGCCAGGGCGCTCGCTCTCTGTAATGGGGGGGGCGCAGATATGCCAGAGAACAGTCAGAGGCCCGAGTGCCCAGCGTGACGCCGTGCTCCTTCCCCGGAGCCGTGTGAGTGTGCCAACACCTCATCACTGGCTCCCTGGGTCACAGCGGGCCCGAGGACCAATCGGCTGCCGCGCTCAGGGAGCCAGGGCGCGTGAATCATCTGTCAGGGAGCCAGGGCGGCCTCCGCGTCAGACCAGGAGGAGGGGCCGCTGGAGCCGCTGGAGCCGCTGCTCTTTCTGGATTAATATGGGCATGCATGGCCAGCAGCTCGCTGTGTATGAGGAGGAGGGGCGGGAGAGGAGCCACCTCTGGAAAAGTCTTTTCTCCAGTTTCGGAAACAGCCATCAAGAGATGCTGTATCTCTATCTTTTTTTGAATGTGCTGATAGACCTGTATATCACGCCGCCAAGCAGCTGTGTTCATGTTTGAAGGTCTAGATGTGAACGGTTCTGGATCACCGGGGGCCGGGGTGCGGGATGAGGACGTGAGATCCTGGGATTTGTTTTCTGCCATCGAGCAGCAAAAATACACTTTTTTTTCTTCACCAAACGCAGCCTCGTGTGTGTGACTCATGTAACCTTGCCCATCTCACCACCAAACCAGCTTCCGCCTCTCTCTCTTTGGGGAATAGCGCTGACAAAGTCTAGATTTGATGGATGTTGGGAGACATTGAGTCCCCAAGTACAGCTGATGTCGAGCTGCAGAGTAAGCCACCAATTCCCTGCCTCCGCTGCTCCGCTCTGCTCCGCCCAGTTTCCTCTGCCTTGGCGTTTCCCTCTCTGACTCACTCCCGGCAAACACAAAGAGGCTGTGTGTGAGAATCTGAAGTATTATTCACTTTGGTGTCGTCCCTAATGTGCCGTAAAGGCTGTTGATTTTGTTGTAGCTCTGGGGGCTTTTTGCTGCTTCCTGTGGTGATTACTCCAGGGCCTCCAGCGACGCCTTGTCCATGGCTGTTGTTTGTTTTTGCACTATGTGTTGCCATGCATTTGAATATAATGTCACGTGCTACATACAGTAAACAGTCCGTCGCATGAAACAGAACCTTGGCAGCGGCGGGCCGAGCGAGGTTGAATATTTCTTAAATGGCAATCTACCGTTTTATAGGCCCTAGACTTGATGAATCGGGCCATAGGCCTCCTGGAATATTCCAGATGTATTTGTTGGCCAGCAGCTGCCATCAATACATTGCAGGATCATTCAGAAACGGTGCCATTACCATATAAAAAGAGGAAAATCCGATGGAAAGAGGGCCCTCAGGCACTGGGGAGAAAAGCAGCAGCAGACAGATGGTTTGTGTCTCTGAGTTGTGTATCTTCTCAGCACAGCAGAGTTGACAAGCGTCCAGCATACCGGGAGGTGTAGAAACCAGCCCCTGCCTTCTCAGGGCCTGATGCTGCCAGTCCGGTTACCATGGCGCCCAGCACTCGGCGGGCCGCCATTTGTCTTTCTGGGCCTGGCAGCGCCTCCGTCACCCCGTGCCTCCGCCCGCCCATCGCCGCGGATTGTGCTGCTGGTCTGTGAAGTAGTGGACCTACCCTCCGTGCCTGCATCCAGTTCTCTGTTTACATTTGAAGTGAGATGGCGAAATCCCCCCCTGTGGGACAATAAGGGATCTTATCTTACCAGCACCTGTGTTAGCGCTGCCATTGTGTGAATGTAAGCATATGGTGTATAACGTGTGCCTGACATGTGAATATACAAGACTCATATTGATCCCGGGCCTCTTATCGTATGTGACGACGGGCTTTTAATATTCTAAAAGAAACAAGGCCCAATTCATTGCCCCCGTATCGATTGGCTTGAAGATCATGCAGTTCGGAATCAGCCACGTGGCTTGAGGCGCTAATTCCCTCAATAGAAAAATCCAGCCCTCGCTCTCTTCTATCCAAAAGCGTCTCAGAAGTAGAGGGAGAAGACAGCGGAGCCAAGTGTACAGCGGGGGACTCCAAATGTCGCCGGTCTCCAACGTGACTCATCTCCTGAAACCTACAAACCATCTCACAGGGAATAATCCAAGACCGATATGGACAGCGGGAGCTCTAAAGCCAATGCACGGCCTCAGTCATAAAAAAAAAACTGTGGGATCAAACAAACAACATGATATGGACGATTTAGACCTTTAATGCGGACCGGGCGCAGGCTTCTGCCGACACTGCACACGCAGTAGTTATTGATTCATTGCGCCATTGCTGCAGCATCACGGCTATTCTGTGAGTCCCAGGAAAAAAGCCTCTACAACCTGCAATATCCTTTTTGCTGCCCTGTCTTATGATCCCACGTATTTAGCTGTTGGTGTGTAAAAAAAAAACAAAAAAACTTTTTGGTCGGCTGATGCAGCATGAAACGTTTTTCGTTTCCCACTTTGAAATTGAAATATTA
>JAFBJU010000499.1:2688644-2723644 GCA_016785305.1 Colistium nudipinnis | reverse complement strand
AGTCACGGCAAACGACTGCAAAGAGTAAACTCTGTTTCTTCTGCGTCGCAGGCTTTTGGCTTCATCAACCTGATCCTGTGGATAGGAAACCTGTGGTTCGTGTTCAAGGAGACCGGCTGGATGGCGGCCTTCGCCGGAACGTACGCCCCGTCGCAGGAAAAGCAGCCCGCCCCCGACTCCTTCGGCCAGGAGGGCTACGCTCAGCAGGACCCGTACGCCGGCTCCCAGGGAGGCTACCAGCCCGACTACGGCCAGCAGGGAGGCTACAACGAGGAGGGAGGGTACAGCCAGGGCTATGAGCAGCAGCCCACCTCCTACTCCAATCAGATGTGAGCCTGTCCACAGCTGCAGGATGGTGAGTGCGTCGCATCATGGCATCATTCAAATAGATCGTCGACATAGAGTCGGGTTTTCATGGCGTTTACTTGATTTATAGCAGGGTCACATACTCAGCTGAGGTAGAACTGCAGACCAGCAGCGGTTATTCAATCCACACCATTGTGTTGTGTGTAGCAACCTGACACTGAGATGAAAGTGTACATAACATCGCATTTGATTATCCGGTTTTTCTTACCCGGAAAATCAAGAGTAAAATTCCCACAATGCCCTGGCAACCCTGTAACACTTGCCTCCGTTGTGAGCCTGAGCAATCACATTTCAACATTTTCAATCAAACTGTCAACTGTCATCACTATGGCAACGCACCGTTTTGCTGATTATCATCGCCTCGTCTTTTCAGTATCTTGTATTCATTGAATGAATTTGGCTATAAAATATGATGTGATGACCATTTTTTTTTTTTCCTTTTTTTTCCATTTCCCCTTCCCGCTCGTCGTCTCTCTACCTTCCTCCTCCCCTCAAGGTGACCTTGTGATTTTGGAGTGTGGCTCTCGACCACCGCTGGCATTTCCGCACTACTCTGTTTGTCTGTTTGTGTATCTGTGAGTTGACAGGTGGGAGGGCAGAAACGGGTGGGGCCTGGCAAAGGGGAACAGCGATGTGGAGCAGGATCACGGGTGAGGGGGGTGGGGGGGTGGGGGGGGGTGGAGGGTCCTTTGCTGTAACATGATGTTTATTCTCGTGATGTATTTAACTGTAGAAGACAACAGAGGATCGTCTGTTTGGTTATACGAGAAAAACTTGAATACAAATACCAAAACATTTGTTGACGAACATTTAAGAGAAATCCTGTTATGGAAAAAAAAGACTTACATTTATGAGAAGAAAAAAAAAATTGTAGTCATATTAAACATGGGAGAATGTATTTGTCTGTGCTGTGTAAATATCCACATGCAATTATATGTAGACAATTGAATAATTGTGCACTCCATATTAGTTGTTATACAACAAATGTTGAGCACAGAGTTATTCAATTGCATTAACTTTGGTTCTGTCTAGGAGCTCACATAGTTTAACCTTTGCCCTTCTATTTCCTGAAACGATTCGTTCCACCTTGACGGTTTCCTTCGTTGGTCTCAGAATCTGTGAACATTTTTATTTGGGGGTTTTCGTTCAACTTTCTCGTGCGGTAGAAAAAGAGAATTTTACGCAAGCAAAGAAAGAACAACCTTTCGTAGAATAAGTTGACAGGTGACAGCAGTGGGTGAGCCGCAGGTTGTTAGAGCCTCATTTTGTGTTTTTAGGTATCATTTTCCATCAAATGTCACCGTCGAGAGAGGATGAAGTCTTGTCCTCCACAAAACATTTGAACTCCTGACGTACAAAATCAAAAACTGCATAGGGTTAAGAAAATTAGTGAGCATGGTAGCATCTGGTATTTGCTGTGCTCTATAGTGTGCTAATCGGTATGACAATTGTGAATCAGGGCAGAGAACAACAGTTTTAGGTGTGTGTGTGTGTGTGTGTGTGTGTGCGTTTGTTTATTTGTTCAGACTTCTGTAACGGCATCCCACGCATTTTTCCAGTGAACCTCGTCTTGTTTTCGATGGCCGTTTATGTGGTCCAGAAAGTGCGAGAGGCTTTTTATATCTGGTGTTTCTACAACTCTGAAATCAGTGACACACATACTCCATCAATATTTAAAAAAAAAGGAAATCAGAATATAACATATTACACCTAAAATCTCTCGGGTTATGCCATGCTAGACAAATATTATACGAGGCGGTCCGAAGAGTATGTCTCCGTATCTGCTTCTCCTCAATCCTTCTTTATCTATTTCTCTATTTCTGAAAGCGAGTGAATTTATTGCATGCATCTTACACAATATATCTCCCAAAGCAACCCCCGAAACATATTCCAGAGGCTGAGGCTCAAAGCTGCAGGGAAGCATTCGACTCCACGGCGACACCGTGCTGTGTCTGATCCATCCCAGTGGTTACTGCACAGCAGCTCTGCTACTTTCTACTGAAAACGCACAACGTCCCTGCTGCAATAAGGACTTCTTCCCAGATATGAATAGACCCGTCCTACTGCCAGTCCTCGGTTTGGATATACAAGACCGTGTGTTTGCCAATTGTTCAGAGACGCGTCTCGATCGGTAGGGCTGCATCCACGGTCCTTGTCGGGATGAGTTGTCCTCCACCACCAGTATATCGATCCATTGCACAGCTTTTGTTCACTCGTTTTTATGTGTGTGCGTGTGTGTGTTTTTTCTTTCTTTTTTTTTAAATCAGAGTTTTGGTTTAGGCAGTGTAGAGGCACCTGGCTTTCTCTCTTCCTCTAGCCCACCTCTGTTTTCTCCCTCTCTCTCTCTCAGTGTATTTCACTCTTTCATTGTAGCTCTTATAAATATGCCGAAATGAAATATACTCTGTTGTTAGTGGTGAATGATGTCTTGTGATTCTCTCTACGCCTTTGGATAGTGCTGTGTTTATTGTGTATGATGTATTCATATTAGTATTTATGATAATGATAAGTCTGAGAAAAAAATATCCAAGACTCTGCAGAATTCTGCTGTATTCTTATTATATGGGATCCATGTGAAACAAAATGAAATAAACTTGAAATTATTCTGTTCAAGGTTAAAATGTGTACTTCTGTCAATAGTAGTGTTTTTGTTTGTTTGTCTGTTTGTTGTTTTGCTTGAGGAGAATGTTTTAAAATGAAAATGATGACTGAAATCAGGAACATCAACAAAAAAACTGTCCACTTGGTGGCGCTATCTCAGCAATGTTGAACTTATTTCTGTTTTTAAGTACTTCACATTCAAAATAATAATGTATTACATTCTGATCAAAGTACCAGTAATCCAAACCTAATTTTCATGTGATTTGTTTATGTTTTTTTGAGTTTTAAAACGTTATTGTCAACATATCCTTATGCAAAATATACAATGGTTAATTGTTTCTAAATAACTAAATTCATTTCCACCACGGTTGTTAGGACATATTAGTTTAAAAAAAAAGAGATTCTTTTTTTGTCATCCCGATGTTGATACGAATATTTTGAGAATACGGGTACAAGACACAATCTCCTCTCTGATCCCAAATACTGCACCTGAAGTCCTATTGTGGTACTCCATCTGTAAATACTGCACCTGAAGTCCTTTTGTGGTACTCCATCTGTAGTACTACTGTGGTAATCGATGTGAGCTGTAGTATTACCGTAGCACTCTCGCAGTCCCACAGAAGCAGCGGCGGCTCCTCCGGGGAGAGGCAGCCACCGCCCCGCTGTCAGCCCCTCGGCTCCTCGGCTCCTCCTACACGTACACACACACGCGCGCGCGCGCACACCCACCCACACACACACACACACGCTGACACCAACCAGGATTTTACACCAACCCTCCTCGTTTTCAACCACCCGTACGGTGGAAACTGCTCCTCCGTCCGCTCGACGCCGCTTCGTGTTGGATCGACACACTTTTGTTGGATTAGAAAGGAGAAAAAAACGTCGAGTTGTGGCAGAAATGGCCGATACAGCCGCGTCCAGCCCCGGAGCCAACTGCCTGGAGAAGCTGAAAAGTTACGTGAAGACTCCGAAAGGCTTCATCCTCGCCGCAGAGATCGTGAGTTGACCAATTGAAAGCAC
Organism: Colistium nudipinnis; assembly: GCA_016785305.1. NCBI lineage: Eukaryota > Metazoa > Chordata > Actinopteri > Pleuronectiformes > Rhombosoleidae > Colistium > Colistium nudipinnis. The sequence goes on along the minus strand of JAFBJU010000499.1, from coordinate 2,719,654 downwards.
GGGCTGTGCGTGTGTGTGTGTGTGTGTGTGGGGGGGGGCTGCAACAAATCAATATCTCATAGATCATCTCTCAGCGATTTTGGGATTTTATCTCACAAACGTAGTGTGTGTGTGTGTGTGTGTGTGTTTAAAAACTCTCTTCCAATGTCAGTGGAGGAATGAGAAGCATGTGGTCCGGGGGGGGGGTCACAGGCAGAGGCCAAAGGTCTCACCCCTCTCACATGTGCGCCACTGTTTTTTTTTCTGACACCAAAGAGCCAAATGCTGCGGGCTGGTGGCAGCCGAAAGGTTATATGGGTAAACTGGGTCCTCCTCTGCTCATTAGGCTGTAAACTATTTGTAGGCAGAGAAGCCAGTGGGCCAAATATGGTGAGGAGAAAGTATACCGCATCCCTAGAGGCACAAATGCTCATAAAGGCATAGATATATCTACATATATATTTTTAGATATATTTTTAGATCTATATTTTATTTATGCCTATATAGATTTTTTTTTGCACATCTGGCAAACAGGAGGAAGCAGGAAGGCCTAAGAGACAACCCTGAAACAAAAATGTGTAATTTGTGGTAAAGGGCAACCGCTTCCCTTCTCTCCTGAGTTACTGTGAGCTGTAATCCTTGCCAAGTTTTGCATTTCTAACCTTTCGTTCCAGAACACCGAAGTGGAATTGCAAATACGGCTTTGTGGTACTTGTACACACCTTAATCTGCACCTGTGTACTTTTACCTCCCGGGGTCAAAGGGATATTTTTGTACTTCTTACGCTGCAAAAAAATATATCATAATTATACCATAACACACCCACAAGCTGTTCCACTTACAAATCGCTACTTCGTGGCCACTCAATAATACCGCAAGCCATTAACACATCTCCGAGAGTAACTTTCCAAATGCAGAACTTTTAATTTCACTTGTTCTTAAATACAGCTGCCGTTGCCAAATTGCACCATTCGAATACTGTGCAGGTTTTATGGGGCTCCTCTGGCCAGGCTAGGATTTCCATCCAATTCCTCGCCCCGAAAGCGTTGCTGTACAACAGTGTTGTTACTTTTCCCCGCTTTCTAAAAGCGAGGAAATCTTTTTGGTGCCGGTGATGAAAAGCTCCGCTCTCATAACTCAACGGGCTCATTATAGAGCAGGCAGTGGTCAGTGGTCCGCCCGCTCCTCTTTCTTTTTCTTTTTTTTCCTCTTTGGATGTAATGGAAATTCCAGGCCGCGTGTGACGTTTTTGCCCCGGGAACAAGGAATGCATGAATTGCTTTGCACAAATCTCCGCGCACCGCTCCACGCGCTCATTAGTGTGGCTGTTTCCGCCTCGCACTAAAGGAAGTCATCTGCGATGTTGGCTATTTGAGGTCGTTTACCAGGCGGGGAGAGTTCACGTGGGAGTGAACCAGGAAGAAAGATATGGTTATATTATATTATTACGTCCAATCGACTCGGCCTCAGGGCCTTTACCTCCAGGAGCCAGGATCACTGCGGTTGCCGTCTTCAGCCAGGGAGAGTTCCACTTTGAAAAGGAAAAAGCAAAAATGACATTTTGAATTCCTTTCTTCCATGCCTCGCCGCATACACTTTCTCTTTTCCCTCTTATTTTTCCCCTCAAGAGGCCTGGACGTACACCGACACGTCGGAAGCCGCAGAGCAACATACAGATCCCCAGACACACCCATGCTGAGCAAATGCTCTCATTGTCATGTGGCACAGTTAAGCCAGAAGCGATAAGTCCGGGTGAGTCAGGCAGGGAGTTGATCTTCCACCTTGCTCTTACTCACTTTCACTATTGTGCGACTATGAGGCGGACACGTTGCCAATGGAAACGCTTCGGCTGGGGCGGCAGGCCGCGCATCAGACTTTCCCTTTTGGCTGGCACTACGCATGGTTGGAAACTTTAGTGAGTCCCCGCAAGTGCCCCCGAGAAATGCGGCGTTTGGCCTCCCTAGCAACCGCAGCTGTTTGGTGTGCCTCCGCACAACAGCCTCTGCCTCTTGGCTCTCATGTTGCTGCTGACTATAATTAGCCAACCGTTCAAAAACGATTTCCCTTTCAGTCCGTTTTAAGAGCGTGGCTTTTTTTTTTTTTTTTTTTTTACGGATTTGAGTGGATTCCACGTGGGGAATCCTCCAAGCAAGAAGCTGACCCGCGTCCACAGATCCACCCACGTAGAGGTGTGAGCGTCTCAGAGCCCGCTCTTGTTCTCCGGGGGCCGTGTGGTGGGTGTTTTTTTTTTTTTTTTTTTTCTGTATTCACTGCATAGAGCCTCTTTTGTGTCCGGGGCCTCGGCCTTGACCGCCCCGCCGCTCCACAGAGGCAGTCTGTGCCAGTCTCCTGAACACACGGGGCCTCTGATATATGGGCCGGGCCCGGCTGTGCGTTTGTGCAACAGTTGCGGCCGCGGGGAGGGGAAGCAGAGGCAGCGACGGATGCAGGCTCGGTGTGGAGTGGGTGACATCGTGCGCGCGTGTGTCATAGACCGCCGGCAAGATTTGACACTGGCCTCCGCGTCGTCTGTGTCTGAGAATAAAACACTGCAATGTGCAAAATGTGCTTTTTAAAGATTAGACTCCGAGCTGTTTCATGTACCGTTACGTAATAATAAATAGTTTTGCGCGTCACGACGCAGATAAACAGTAGATTTCCAAATAGCGAAATGCAAGTGGTGTACAAAAATCATTTGAAGAATTTATAAAAGGAGACGCAAATATGAATAATAAATACATTGAATATCTTAGTTTGATTGAATAGAGCTGTTATGCTATTTCCTCTTTTTTTTTTTTTAAATACATTTTTAAAGCTTTAGGACCATCTCTTTTGCAGTTTGCAGGACTTCTGCTGAGGTGGCTTTTTTTTTTGTTGCACCATGAAACCACGCACCCAACCCGCCTTGCATCAGCCGTCCGTGCCGATGCTGCAATGTGCGGTGAAATGTTTCCTGGAAACAGATTGGGGCCACAGTCGGCCATCTGCCAAACGCAGATAATGCAAAGTATGGCAAAGCGGCTTTCAGGAACTGGAAGAAGGCGGTCAGTGTGCCGAGTCCAGCGCGCCACCTTTGAGGGCGTGGCCGGGCAGGAGATGAATGCGCATCTGTCTCCAGGTCGATACGGAGCGGGATCTTAAAGCACAGCTTGTGTTTTTGGGAGTCCGTGCCAAGAGCTGAGGCTGTTTACAAAGCAAAGGGAGCCACTGCCCACCATCGGTACGATGCTGAGAATAAAATGCCCTTGCGAGTGTACGACCCAGTTGTCTACCCACACAGTTGGAGAGAAACGAGCTTCTGAGCTGTCGGCCGCCCACGTTTATGATTTCTTCACATTGGCAGCTTTTCAGGGGAATGGATTTTCAAGAATGCACAATGATTTTTTTTTTCTTCTTCTTCCCCTCGTAGGGAAAGAATGGAACAAACATTCACTGCAAATCTAATAAGAAGGCCGCACGTTATACACTGACAGAGGGCAACACTATATGCTCCGACGCATTCCTTTAACGGGATTCTTGGAGATAAGACGTTGTTTTCCCTTTGGAGGTTGTGGAGATGGTGAATCGTGCATCGGCCGGCGAAAATGAAACAATGTGGGCTTTGTTGGAGCGAGCTGCTGTTCCGACAGATGTCTGCTACTGAGTGGGGACAGGGAGCTTTTTTCGGTTTGCTCTGTGAAGCCTCGCCCTCTATCTGACCAACAAGTTGTTCACCCGAGGTATCGGGCAGACCCCGATGCATGCTGGGATAACATGTGTTTTTTGTTTTTTTTCTTTTCCCCCTTCCAGGTCATCAGTTTAATCATCCTCATCTGCTATGCGGCGTCTCTGTACGGTGGCTACTCCGCCGTGGCCATCTGTGAGATGATCTTCGCCATGGTCTTCTTCGGCATCTTCATGATGGAGATGGACAAGCAGATCCAAGTGGTCAACTGGGTGTGGAGTGTGAGTTGACGCCCACAATGCACCCCCCCCCCACCCTCGTGTGTCGCCATAGTTGCACAATGCTTCATCTTCTGCGTTCTGCTTTTCTTTTTTGGGCGCGCGCAGGATCTTTTCCGCGCCGGGATTGGCGCCGTCCTGTACATCATCACCTCCCTGATCTGTGTGATTGGAGGAGCTGGGGACGGCGCACGTATCGCAGGCGGGGTGAGTCAGCCGGAGTTGCCAACCGCATGATCAGGGCCGAGTTTAACATACTTGGCTTGTAGATGATACATGCGTAGGAGATTATAATCATTTGCATCATTTTCAATATGGTCCACCACCAGACTCTGGGTGACAACTGCAAACTCTTAATCTCTATGCTTCCTTCCTGTTTGAGTCAAGAGCAGGTCACGTGACTTTTACCACCGTTTCTTTTCTTTTTTTTTTTCTTTTTTTTGCTCAGACAATTTCACGAGATCCTTATCCACAAATACGGCTTCGCCTCATCATGAGCTGTCCTAAACCAGTTTTTAAACATGTTTGATTCTGTCATGGATGAAAACACCATGTGCGCACACAGAGCCAACCTGCAGACAAACAAGCATTCACACATCAACGGGCACTTTGGGGGTCTCCAAGTAACCAAACCCCATGTGCATTTCCTTGGACCGGGTGAGGAAGCCGGAGTACCCTGGGGGGAAAAAAATCGAAAAAAAACAAAACAGACACAGCAAAACATGCAAACTCCCGGAGAAAGAGCCACGCAGATTTCAACCAGGTTTAAACATTAAAAAAAGAAAAAGCGGCTTCATCCAAACAAGGGATGGGCCGTCAGAGTGCCGGTTGGTGTCACAGGTGGGGGTGGAGATGGTGTTTTTACAGCTGTGAAACAAGGGTGTGTGCTGCTATTGGAAAAAAACATTAGAAAGCACTGACTTCCGTTTACTCCAAAAAAAAAAGCTAATCTAATAAAGTTTCAAGCGAGAGGCAGTAAAGTTATCTTTAAAATGTTTTATATTAAATGAGGGAATACTCCAGTATTATGATTCTCATGCAGGTCCAGGGCTTTTGAATGATTGGTGCATTGATTTTTATTTTTTTATTACGAATTCAATCACGTTGTTCTTTCTGACCAATTCTGTATGTTATCATTATTTAATTGTATTTTTATAGCTGTGGTGGTTAAAGGTAAATCTCTCTTGTTAACTTTCTCCACCACAGCGTTCTTCTCTGGCTGGTGCTATTTTTAAACCTGCTCTTTTGTTTATACCACATGTGCTCGGGGGCTGAATGCATCACATCCTTAACAACTTGCACAGTGACTTAGCGCATGCTCTTGTTCAATATCAGTTTTGTGGGCGGGGGGGTTTTCCCCTCCGAGGGAAATAATCTAATAACTGTTAAACCACATTTGAGACTTAGAGTTGTTTGTTCACTTTCAAGTCGTCATGACAACAGTTTGGGACTGGTGAGGCCAGGACATCAATTCGGACATTTTGAAAGTCTCGTAGTCTTCCCTTGGCTCAAGTATCTTACATATATTACATTTATTATGAATGCATGTCCGTATTTTCATGTATTTCTCTAAAGTGGAATGATAGTATTGTTGTGATTTTGATCCTGAGGTGTTGTTTCTCAGGTCTTTGGTTTGATCGCTGGCCTGTTGTTTGCGTACGACACCTACACCATCTTCATGCAAATCAAGAGCACCAGGCAGCACACGACAGCTTCCACCGGTGAGGCCAGCGCACACTCTCGTAACATGTCCAACGATATTTCTTTCTTTTTTCTTTTTTTTTTTTTTTTTGCTTCTCCAGTGTCTGATTGTTTCTTTCTCGCAGACGACAGAGTTTAAACACTCCAAGACACCTGTTCCTGTGTCAACAACGAAGAAGAGGAGAACATTTGTGCAGACGTGAACAGAATGGTGGAGCACTGGAGTGGCGAAGCGACGACGGTCAACAAAAAAAAGAAAAAAAAAAAAAGAACAGGTCAGAGTTAAATCAATTGCCACTGAACGGTTTGAAGAGAGGAGGGGTTTGTTGAGAGGGGCCGCGCCTGAGAAGAGGAAGACGTAGCCCAAAGTGAGTGGCACTGTACATTTGTGCCTGTCAGTCAGACAGAAGCTTGTCTGCTGAAGTGAGGAAATCCTCTGGGAAACATTTAGTCCAACCACGGCGTGCCACTGGTTAAGAAAGGGAAAACTGTAAAAGAATGCAAAGCGTAAACCTTTGGTTGATGTTGTCATGCAGCTTGTCTGATACGCGTCTACTGTTAATGCACTGCTGTATTAAGGAGTAACAGTGTCTTTGGACATTAGGAAGTGTTTAAAAAAATAAAAAATAACACTCCGGTTGAGTTTGATTTCTGCAATTTCAGTGAGGGTTTTTTTTCCCAGTGGGTGAAACATTTCCTACTTTCTTATCTAATCGTTGCTTCCTGTCTCTTTCAGTGCCTTATAGTCTCATTCACATTGACCAGTTCCTTCATCCTCCCCTCCATCTTTCTATTCCTAAATCCTAAACACAGGAAGTGCCCCTCTGTCATTTAACGTCAATCTCTTGGGTGTTTTTATACTAATGAGAGTCTAGCGGCCGCGGACGTCCATGAAATATCAACCACGTGTTCGTTATTTGAATTGATGCCATCATCCAGTTTTTGCCTGTTCTACTTTGACTCTTGCTCAGGTTGTGTGTTTTTATTACATTTGTAACACATTTTTATGGTGCAGAATATATTTTCAGGTTCACACTTTTTTTGCAGTCTAGTCAAGTCCATTTTCTAATATTTTTGACTAAATGTGGCAGATAAACAAACAAATAATAATTTCAGGAAAAAATACAAATTGATACAAGTTGACGAAATGTTGTGAAAATCACAGTTTTGATATGTATGTCTTTCCTCTGTGCCTTTGGTAATTATTTGTCCGACTAAAACGGGGGCCTTGTTTTTATTATTATATATTATTGGTAACAGGCTTTCCATGAGTTTGCAGTTTGTAACACAACAATCCAAGGCAGCAATGCTTGGGGAAATAAAAGCCATTGTCACTGCAAAGAAAATGTGTTTGAAGTTTAAATGATACACCAAACAGTTCAACAGCTGGTAGAATTTCTGCATGCACTTGTCTTTTTTGAGATTGCCACTAGATGGCAGCAGATTATCACTCATTTGAGATAAATTGATAAATTGGAAACAGCCCCTGTCCCATTCATTACTAGAAGAGTTAACCTTGTCAAAATATTAATGTAGTTATGGTAGCATTTGGGTCAGTCTCTCATCAGGCTGTTGGTGTTCAGATATGATCAGGACTTAGTGTGTCTTTACAAAATCCTTGTGGTGTTCTCAACTGACCTTGTAGCTGTGAGCTCTAATACCATCTGGAAACTTTTCTGTTGCACTTACATGCTGTTCCCTTATTTTCGTTTTAACTTTGCATTATTTATATATATATATACATATATATTTTAAAATCTGCTGCCCTTCCGTTGCATGGAACCTTTGTATTACTCATGTTATTCTAAGGACCTACAGTGGAATGATAATCCTTTGTTTGGGGTCATTCTGACTGCTTGAATTATCAAAATAATTCCCCCTGTTGCTGCGGAAGTAGGTTGAGTTCAATCATATGCCTCACTAAAAGGATATCTGTGTTTCATTTGCTCATATTCCCACGTCACATTCAGGAATATTTATTCATAAATCAATGAGCTTAAGGCTGACTCATCACAAACACTCACTGTTGTCACAATACAACACTTGAAAAAAGACTGTGCCCAAGCACAAATACTGATTCATTAATCACGGTATATTTAATACCGATGGGATTTTATTGTTTGCAGCCTATTAAAATAAAAAACAGATTTGGGATTAGATTACATCCAGGTGAAGTTAGAGCTTCGTCAAGTTAAATACCAACTGCTAAGATGTGTGTTAAGCGTTTGTACTTTACAAAATAAAAGGAGGACTATTGTCAGTTTGGATGAATAATGTTAATATGGGGAACTACAAAAAAATCAATGAAAGTGATATTACGCGTTTTTTACATAACGTTTATTTGTTTACTTATGTGTCTGTCAAAAAGTATAAAACACGGGGTTCAGGACGGTGTCTTAATTTGAAGGTGTAGCCGGAAGTGTAGTTTTTGTCATCGCAGCTGCGGCGGTGTTTGAGGCAGAGGCGGAGTGTGGAGTGTTTGTGAGTCTATGTGGATCATCATGTAGTTCAACACACACACTTTATGACTTTAAACTCCCTGGCTGGTGTGTGATAGAGAGTGTGTGTGTGTCTTCTCTTCGTGTGTCCACCTTTTAAACTCCGTGACTTTTCCTAACATCCGGCCGACAACATGTTCCTCCGCGGATCCAAAAAGCGACGCTCCAACCGCTCGGTAAGTGTCTAATTTTTCACCCACACTTTTTATTCTTTCACGACTCTCACCACTCCGTAAAGCCAGTAGATGTCTTCTTCTTCTTGAGCCTCGTTTGACGTCAGGATACAGCAGGTGATGATTGCGTAATGTTCGAGTTTGAGTTTAGTTGCGTCTCTTTTAACAGAAGGTTTGAAGTGAACTTGTTGGAGAGATAGAAAACAGCCCGAGCGGAACTTTGTCCTACCTCCACCTGGTGTTTCACTCGGTGATCTATTACTCGTCCTACTACTTCCTTCGATTTTAGATAACGTGTGTATATATACATCTTATTATATAGTCTTTAAAAAAAAACGTATTAGCTCGACATTCTTTGTTTCTTGAGTCATTTCGGGCGCCCCAGGTGTAGTCAGGAGGGGCCAAGCTACGTCACTGATTCTTTTTTTTTTAACTTCAGGTAAACGATGTGGAAGCTGTAACTTGTACACGTTTTTTAAATGTTTTAAACCTATGTCTGGTTTTCATCAGAACAACAATTAATGCTCTGTAAAAGCAATGTTCCGCTAGGGAAAACACCGAGCCATTGAAGCCTGTTTTCAGACTAAGATTACAGCTGTGTGGCCATGAAACATCTGGCTGTGCAACATACTTGGAATCAATCCAGACTGTGACAGTGAGTATTTAGTCGAGATCATGTTATTTACCTGCGAGATGCACCTTTTAATGCCAGTGCTGCAACAACATGCTGACACTAAGGGCACCTGTTCCCACCTTAGACATACAACATGTACACTCAAGTGCAAATTACAGTGAATGAATGCAACTTTCCATCACACCAACACAAGAAAAGTAAGTTATGAAATCAACGCACATATTTATAAACGCAATCGTTTGAATACTTGACGATCTCTTTCATAGTTCATTAATTCATCATTATTTTACAAAACACCTATTCGCAACAGATGTCACAAAGTTATCATGAAATTGACAATATACATGGTATGACATTAAGACATGGTTTAAAATGAATACATCAAATGTAGCTAGAAATGGATCAAGGGCAAGGCGATAATCACTCTATTTTTGAAACCTATAAATTCCACAGAAACTTGTATAGCAGCATCAGGCTGATCCAGGGGACAGTTTTGCAGTCAAATTCTACTTGCTAGAGCGTGTCAGTCAAATCAGGATTTGCAGTGGCCTGCAAGCTGTCTGGCTGATCTTGTCCAGTGAGGAGAGGTGCATCTACTCCGCATGCCAAGGCTGCAAAGGCCTCTGACCTCTGACCTCCCCTGTTAATCTTCAACCCCTCTTACACCACGAAAGGAGGAAAATCGAAAACAGCACTCCGCCCTGTCTTTTATTTGGTTTAAAGAGCTCTACCCAAAGAGTACTACTCTCTTATTCTGGGCCTCCTTCGGCTGTATTGCTTCTCTATAATCTCGTGTTATTGTTATCCCTGAGCCTTCTGATGTCGGATAACAAAATTGGCCGGCCTTCAGTTTGTCCATTACCTGGTTACGCGGTTACTTGGTAGCAACAGAGAACTGAAGCAAACCGAGGCAGCACCATGTGATTAATCCCACTTAAAGCGAGCTGATATGAAAAGTCTGACGCTGGTCTAAGTGTGAGCATGCGAGTGCATGTGAACGCGTGATTTACTTTACCACCATTTAGTTTGGAGGAAATTCCTACCTCCACTTCCAGCACATCCTTCAAGCCCAGCACAAAAGGATAACCTCATTGTTGGGTAACACACTCTTTCTGGTGAAAAAGAAAAGCAAACAAGCCAGAGACTCTCTGCGTAGCCTTGACACTGCCTTCATCATACCAAAAAACCTTCAAGGAAAAGGAAAACTAACTTGCAGTTGGTCATTTTCAAGGTTTACAGGCTCCTGTATTATTATTATTATGTTTTTGTTATCACTAACAGGTTATTTCAAGATTCCTGCTCATTTAGATGAATCTGATCTTAACCAGGAGAAAACAACAGCTGGGCAGGCTCAAGATGGGGATGGAAGCCCTCTCAGTTCATTTATCATTTATATATTTATTTATAATCACATGCAACGTTGATTAGAACCACGCTGTTGCAGCTTGGATCCGAGATCATCTTCAGTTCTTTTTTTCTCTTCTTGCTATGTTAATGTTCAATATATTTTATCAGGATTCCTCATCCACTGTTTCGTAGTTGTACCCTTGTGTAAGACGCAATTACGGTCCTTAAGTTTAGTTGGTAGTGGTGGAGCACATCTTAACGTATAATTCAAGTGTGAATCAACATTCCCTCTCTCTTTATTCTCTTTATAATTCTATAAATTCTCTATAAATGATCATAATGAAATAAATCCCTGAAAGTGTTGAAATGAATGTATGTGATCTACGCTGAAAAGTTGTGAGCTTGCTGAGGAACTAGCCCTCACTTATAAAAAAACAAAACAAAAAACAGGTCGAGTGCATTCGTGGAGAAGAATGACAGTGAAGACTTGAACATATAATGTGTCATTTTGTTTCTTCCCTCCATGAATGGAAAGTCAGTGACACCCTCAAGTGTAATCATCGCGGGGCCAGCTAATATTTCCAAAGATTTCTCCTGCAGCTGTCCACTTTTATTTTCTGTCCCCTTAACAAAGATAATATTTAGGAGTGCCGAACAGCGGTGCGTGCGTGCGTGCGCGCGCGCGCGTGTGTGTGTCCGCCAGGCCCAGTCACCATGTCGGTCAGTTCAGGAGCTTTTTCCTCAGGAAATAACAAGTGACGGGTTAATTCACCCAGAAATCATCCGTATGCCTCATTGAGCCCACCGAGTGTCACCTTTCATACCTGGTTCTGTTAACATCATCTAAGTGGTCATTAATATGGCAGCGTGGCACAGGTCAGGTCCCTGTGTGTGTGTGTGTGTGTGTGTGTGTGTGTGTGAGTGTTTTTGTCTGTATGTGCGTCGTTTCTCATGGCGCACTATGAAGAATTGAACGACGTGTGGGAATATTATGGTCCGACGAGTTTATATTCCTACAAAGCTGGATGTAGTGATAACATGCCATTTACAGCCTGCAGTTATCTGTACAACGGAATAATGAATAATATTATCTTTTATTTAATAATAAACAGCACATAAAGTATCATTTTATGTTCACAAGTACAAGAAAGCAAGCCGCTAATGACTAATACCCACTATCTGTGGTTCTTTGGTAAACTACTTAAAACCCCTTGCCACAGCCCCTAAAACCTGCAGATATCGAGGAGATAAGCTCAGCAAACTCTGAGCCGCTGGAATCAAACATCGCAGCGATAGGTTGCTGTGAAAAAATGTTCATAAAAAAAAAAAAAAAAAAAAAAGTCTCTGCCTGCGGAATCGGGCTCGCTGTGAATGCTGATCGTTTCCGTGGTTTTATGTGCGGTTGGAAAAAGAAAAGAGCCAAACACATCTGAGCAGGTATGCACAGGTTCCTCCCCGTGTCGCATGACATTGTATTTATTGCTTTTGCTCATGAAAGTCTGAAGTGCCTGTGCACATGGACGTATAAAAATCGGCTCATGTCTCTCAAATAAAAGGTCAAGTCTTGTTTTCAGTTCGGTTCTGCACGTGGGTCTTACACGCAACAGTGTATGAAAGACCCGGGGCACTATGGAGTTTCACAGATTTTGACCAATCTGGAAGGAGCTCGTAATGAACCAAGCAAAACCCCTAGAAGCTGGGGAGGTACATTCGAGGGAGAAAGTGGAGAGTACATGGAGAGGGAAAGGGTGCAGCTCTTATCCTGTGTCTGCTTCCTTCCTCTCATCTCTAAAAAAGAGGCTGTGTCTGCACTCTCACCCAAACACACACACACACACACAAGCGCGCACACACTTTTTTTTTTTTTTTTTTAAGGCCATGTGTTATATATTTTGCCATTACCACTTCAAAACGTACAATGTGGTGTTGTTCACAGTCGAATATGTGCATATGAATTTGAGGACGGATCTCCAAACAGGTTTGTCCAGTGGCTGATTAGGCCAGGTTTGATATTGTAGCCAGCAAAATTGCCTGATAACATAATTCGAAGCCATAAGATCGGACTATGAAATCTGTTTTGGGATGTGGACTGGCTGAGGGGTATGATCTGGTTTATACGTTCATGATGGTCATTTGTGATTCCGATACTCCTAAACGGTCTATATCTGTGATGTCACTAAGTCCTCTATAGATTACCCATAACCCCCCCCCCCAAACGCTGCTAAACTCCAGGCCGAAGTGGTGTAAGTGCACACTGCTTATGGCTTATTCACTCACTCGCTCGCTCGCTCACGCAGTGTGATGTTGACGCTTCTGCGACCTTGTGGCGCAAACGCTGTAGGTTCGAACCTCTGTCTCTGAGCTCCACGGTGTTGTACGCTGGTGCACGGTGTGAGTTTCTGAAGTGTGTTTGCGTTTCCAGCAGGAGGAAGAGGACCCAGACCGAGGCCAGCCCTGTATGCGCTGCGGAGACCAGTGCCCCGGCTTCCGTGTCCACGGCTGGAGGTATGAGCGTGACGTGCGGCGCCGGTTACCTTAGCAGGAAATGTTTTTCTCCTTCTCGGTCTGGTACGATCGCAATCACTGCTGCTGCTGTTGTGGACTTTGTTATTCAGAATGAACTCCTTCAATGCATTGTTTTATGCTGGCACTGGGCGGCCGGTAATGCCTTCCAACTTTTTACAATATTTTTGATTGGGGAAAAATTCAACTCCACTATTGCCTTTTGCATGACATCATCGCCGAAAAACTCCAAACAGGAAAGAAATCCTCCCAAAGATGTTTCAGCTCTGAAAGCTGAACAGACACAAGTGTGTGTGTGTGCGTGTGCGTGCGCGTGTGCGGGGCTGTCAGCGAGGACTGCTTTTGTTTCTGGTTTAGTCACAAGACATAATCATTTGTGTCCTGTGGGATTTGAAAAGGGAGCCCAGCATATGCTCTAAGAGTCGATGGTTCAGGACTTAAACCGCGCATCTGTGTGTGTGTGTGTGTGTCGGCGCGTCGGCGGCTTAACTGTGATCTGTGTACATGACGAGCGCAGATGTATACATTAAAGCACAACAAACATGACCCAGTCGGGGCAGCGCGCGACGTCAGTGGAGCCGCACGCTCGTGCCGGCCGCCCAGAACAGAGTACCGGGGACGACAGACCAGGGCCGCAAAGCCTCCGCATCCGTTCCAGCTGCGTTTCCTTTGAGTTGACGTTTATCTTCATGGGAAAAGTGAAGTGCTGCGGGCCAGCGGGATTACTATTAGTCATCCTGCAACATGTGCTGTGTGGCCCAGCTCCAGCGATTTAAAGCTATGACCTATTTCTATGTCCGCGTAGCATTTGACTTTCATTATTCTAAAAACAGTGCCATATGGTGTATTCGCGCACGCCGAGGAGGCTTTTAAGGTGAAAACCTTAAAGGATTTTGCTGTGTGTAAATGAAACAAATGCTCATCTGGACACAAAGTAAGCTCTACTAAGCTGTAATGTAGAGGATGTGCACATTTTGTGTTGAATCTTTGACTTCCTGCCAGGACTTTTGGTTCTTTTCCCACGTATATAAAGTTCAGCACAAAACCACTCGTACACTTATTTATTCGCAAGTTATTAACCACAATCCATGAAGCTCCTGAACCACTTTTTTTCGGGTTGCGGTTTAGCCCCCTTTTTTTCGTCTCTTTCCCTTCTTTATTCCTTTAGTGTATATCCAGCTGCTCGGGTCTCTTGGTTAGTTTAATCCCGTCAATCACGCTAATAAGATTAGGCCCGACTGCTGTGCTAGTAACCCTCTCGACCACTTCATACCTCCCCGTCTCCCTCACTGCGTCTTCCCCTTCTTTTATTTTTTATAAACCGAATAATAATAATAATTTTGAACGTTTGACTTTCAGAACATCTGTAGTCCCAGGCCACACTCCGGTGCAAGTGTGGCCTCGTACACATGGCTGGGTAAGATGTGTTGTGTCAACACAACGCTGTGTGTTTGCTGTGTGCAGAGGCCTTGCCCCCCCCCCCCCCCCCCCCCCCCCAAACACGGCTGTTTACATTGGTCCACAGCAACGGCAACCTGAAACCCCCTTAAATGTCAAGAAGAAGACACTGCAATGGCACCTCGGAAACCACCTTAAAGGGGGCCCCATGCTACTTGGGCGCTGACAAAAGCTTTGTTTTGGGTATTTTTGCCTGAGGCCCCCAGAGTTTCTTGAAACGTCCCTGGATGCGTGTTGGGCTGAAGGACAGATCAGACCAGACCCACAAAGGGACGCGTCTTGTTTGGACGTTTCGAGTCCCCCAGCACGAAAGTGATTCAATGATTGAGACGTATAGGGGTCAGCGTCTTAGACCCCTAAAGTCTGGTGCTAATTGTGTTTCCATTATGAACCAATTGAGAGTCGCACCTTCCTCCGACGGAGAAGATGAGCCCGGCTCAGCTGCTGATGCTCACTGAGAGGGAAGTGATCCATCTTCATCCCGAGCTTTCACACACACACACACAGCTCAAACTGGGGAGCGGGGACCAGATGGTGGCTTCCGCTGCCCAGCAGTGAGTGAATTAAGTTACTCCTGACCCACAGGTCCCCGCCACGCTTCAAAAGTGTTCAAAGTCGCCTCCGCTATTAGTCTGCTCGGCCATGTGGCAATTACTCAGTGACTAATGAGAGCCGTAGAGTGATAGGACCAGGCCCATCTGTCTCTCTGAATCAGATCTAAGGAGGCTTCGGCAGACCTCAGCTTTGGTTATTGATTATCACACCAGCAGCGCATACAGTATTTAGAGCTTAGGATTATGATATGGCTACCACATGGGGCATAATAACCATATTCGGACCTACGATATAGGGTGGTCTAAATGAGTCAATGATTCTGCTGATGATTGCAGTGGAGAAATTCCAGGTGACATCACCTGCTTTATCTGACCAGCAGTCACATCGAAATATAGATTACAAATTGTAAAACAAAAATAATAATAAATCTAAGATGAGCTGGAATTAATTCAGAGATGTGTCGTGACGTCACCGAGACAAAAAAAAAAAAAAAAACTCGCGTCGTCTGCTTGATATTCCGCCAGAGACACTTTGGTTTCAGTGCATGACCATCTTCACATTCACATGTTGCGTGACAAATGCACAACAGCACAGCGTTGCTCGTGGGCTCCAAATCTGCTCCGTTTGGAGGACTAACTGCGTCAGAGCAACAGTCGGCCATCTGTTACGAGTCAGTCGGAGAAGAAGGAAACACACTGGGGTGTTATCTCGTCACGATTGTTACTCAAAAGTCTGCCGTTTCATATTCTGGGAAAAAAATTATGGGGCCCAATTGAAAGGTAAAAAAAAAAACATCCAGGCTGTTTTTATTATTGTTATTATTGTCGTTTTTAGCCAACGTTAGAATTGCACGAGCATGTGTGTACCCTGAGGACTGTGTGTGTTTGGTTGTGTTCAGTGTGGTGATGCCTTTTGTTTGAGCCCGCTGTCCCTGTGGGTGGGAGTCGGGGGGCGGGGGGGGGACATTGAAAAGAGGCGCACAGACAGAGAAGTGAAACACATGGAAGGAGGCGGCCATACCGTGTCCTGCACTTAGTGACCGGCAGACGGGATGGCAGGAGGAGACGTCGGATCTGGGACTCGCCTCTCAATGCTTTCAGTGGGACGCCAGTCCGGATGGGACAGCAGCCACAGAGCGACGTGTTCCAATTTGTCATGATTACGGCAGGTAATGAAAAAGCCTTTTTGCTGTCTCACAGGATTACAGGGACCAGAAACTCAAACAGTCATTAAGTTGCGTGCGTGCGTGAGACACTTTATCTCGTGTGTCATAGTGTGATGTTCTATGCTTTGGTTCACGGGGGCGCTTGATGTGCAAAACATGACGTCATGTTACTTTGCGGCCAGGCCAGCGGATCGCAAGGCCCAACTTTCTTCAGTGTGGGGTTTTTCCATAAGCCCTAATCTCTCAAATCACAATGATTTTCCAATCCTCCCCCAGACAAAGCCAATTAAAGCCGCTGGATTTCTACAAGTTCAAATGAGTTTATTTCAGATGCTTAGTCAATATTTACCTTCTATGTACTTTTCCCATGTAATACTCCCATCACAAAAAAACAACCGTTACAGCACCAGCTGCACCCACAGTCTCAATGACAATGTTTTTGTCCAGCAAAGACCATTTGGAGGCAGATTGCGGAGACCTGTCCACATCTGCTGCGTCGACCAGATAATAACTCGTATGGTGGTTATGGATTAAGTTTGGTGCGATTGCCTTGAATCTCTTTTCAGGGATGTGTTCCCACGGTGACGCGAACTCAATTCAACGAATTGTTCTTTTTAAGAAGATTCGTCATTTCATTTAGCATTTGACCATTTGGGCTGCAGGTTGGTGAATGATACATTTCATCCCAAACAATTCTAAACTGTAATTGACAGCTGCCATTAGCCAGGGTCGTATCTCGGCTTGTTCTACAAATCCTTACCTTTACCTTAAAAGATATTTTCCCCCCATTTGTAACTAAATACGTCATTTGACCGATTTATCCGGACCCAATGTTGTATCCTGAGGGGATGGAGCCTAGTTAAAAACATCACAGGCTTGTGATTCGAATAATTAAAACAGGATCAGCCCCCCAGGATTGGCTCCGTGTCATCTCTCATTGTGAGGGACGATGCCCACCGGTGATCCAACCCCTCATCCCGCGGAGGCTGGTGGGTAGTGGGCAGCGGGTTACCGGTGGGATGAGACGGGGTGCATCTGCCATCTGTCCCCTCGTGCCAGGTCTCGCTGTGTGTCCTCCTACCCACTTATGTAGGAATGTGCTTGGAGCCCCCCCCCCCCAGATTCATGCCAACGGAGCTTAGTCTAAGCTGAGCCGGAGTGTTTACTATTATTTAGATTGTTTCTACCTTGTTGGCAACCACGACCTGACCTGCTGCCAAGCCAGGACAGCGTGTTGCCAGCATATATTGGTCTGAGAAAAGACACTGGGATCCCGGCCTGTGGTTTTGGTTTCTGTCTTGTCAATTAACCCACGTTAAGATTGTTTTCATTACCGGCCATCGTTGGCCCTTTTAAAGTTTTTGGAGGACGGGGATGATTGGAAGAATAGCTTTCACGGGCAGTTGTGCGTCTGTGTGTGCCGGCTTGTTGGTTGCGTGGGGGTTGGGCGCTGGAATAAAGCAGCTTTGTGCCTGGTGAACTTGAGCCACAAGTTCCAGCTGGCAGGCTGTTATGCAATCACAACAGCGACGTACACATGCGATGCGCGCCGCGTACGGCCCCCGTGTCGCATCCATTCAAACGCGAGACGCGGCCACCCCGAGGTGCTTCATTCTGTCTCCAGAGCTCCCACACACACACACACACAGCCAGGGCACACCCACCACCAGATTGAATGGGGTGAGGCTAACGAAGTTAGGATGGCTTGTAATACGAGGCCGAGGGAGATTAGCGCTCCTATCTTCGCAACTCTCCTGCCCATGGACAGCCAGGCTCATGTCAGGGAGATGAGCTGCAGATCGATTGTGGAGATGGGGTTGTTATTGGTAACGTTTCTTTGTTGTATGAATTATTTCTGGCAGCGGGTAGCCTTGAGTTGACTCGACTCCAAGAATGTGTGTGGGCTGGTTTGTGACACGTTGTCTCCAACTCAAGGTATGTTCATTAATGATATGGCAACGGGGTTTACGGGAGTGGCTGCGTGAATGTGCTGTAAATCATTTGGTTGTCGGCCCTGCCGTTTGTCCTTTGTCTTAGGAGCTGGCCTAACTACCGTCATTTGCTCAGAGTCTGAATTGCTTCTGACTTACTTCTATAATCAAATGAAGCTCTATTAAACCAAAAATGTGGGCCTTGTTTGTCAGACTGTACACGGAAATAGGGGCTGACGCACTCGGAGTCCTAAACCAGGTTTGAAGGGGAAAACTATGCTTTGCACCTGTGTACCTGGAGCATCAGGAGAAGCCACCTGTCATGCTTTATTTATTAGAAGGTCTGACATTTGTTCATCAGTTTTGGCTTGTGCTATAAATCAGCGTATATATATATATACATATAAGTCCCCAGGGCCCAATCCCAACACTGTCCCTGTCTCCACAGGAAAATCTGTGTGCACTGCAAGTGTGTGCGAGAGGAGCATGCCGTGCGGTCGGTGCCGGGTCAGCTGGAGAAGATGATGACGAAGCTGGTCTCCGACTTCCAGAGGCACTCCATCTCGGACGATGACTCGGGCTGCGCCTCCGAGGAGTACGCCTGGGTCCCGCCTGGACTCAAGCCCGAACAGGTAACGGCTGGTGAACGCAGCACAAGAAGGAGTGATGCGCGCTTCGGCTCCCACGTAGCCGGGCGGGGATCGCTCCGACCATGCAGAAGAAGAAGAGAAAATAATCCCGGTTTATGGATGGCTCTCTTTACTCTGTGTCATGTCTCATTGAACGTGAACCATCTTGTCTTCCTGGTGCAGGTTTACCAGTATTTTAGCTGCTTACCCGAGGACAGGGTGCCTTATGTGAACAGTCCGGGGGAGAGATATCGGATCAAACAGCTGCTGCACCAGCTGCCGGCCCACGACAGTGAGGTAACGCCCACTGTGACTGTTTGGATCTTCTTCTGCAATATTGTCATTGTGTCTTTATAAAACAAAACCACACAGCCCTTGGGTCCACTACGCACGTTAAAACTCAAAAAAAGAGTCGGAAGGTCAATCATTCCGAGCTTCCTTTCCACCTCCACACAGAAACTTCAGGCATCCTGTTGTCTTTTTGGAAATATGTGGTTCCACCTGTCCAATATTATTTACGGTACATTTAGTTTGGTATAGACTTTATCAGACTCTTCTGAATACCAGATATTCACTTCATGCCTTTTGAGCAAATGTGTTGAGCGCGTCTACTAAGGCCCTCAGATTAGTGTTGCCGCGGGCCCCGTAATCCGGGGCACTGAATTAAAGAGGCAAAGAAAGTTGAGAAATGTTTTGAGAATGTGTCTGGGTGCGTCCGCAGCCGCAGTACTGCAACTCCCTGGACGAGGAGGAGAAGAAGGAGCTGCGGGTGTTCAGTCAGCAGAGGAAAAGAGACAACTTGGGCAGAGGCGTTGTCCGACTCTTCCCCGTCACCATGAGGGGAGCCATATGCCAGCAGGTAAGGCAGCGTTCAGCGGCGGGGTCCCCCTCGGGAGACGGGCCAATATCAAGCTGAAAATAACGATGCCTTTATTCCACATTATCGCACGGCAGTTAAATCAAAATACGTCATCGCCCTCTCGAGGAAGAATTTCTGGAGCAAGTAGGTGCAGGCGTTGCCACAGGGCCACGCGGCACGCTGGCATTGAATGATTACAGGGCTGTATCAGCAAAGGGCTGTGAGACCTGCTGCGCTCACCAGGATGTACCGTCTGCCCCCCCCCCCCCCAGTGTGCCAGACAGATCTGCGGCGGAGACATTGCGGTCTTTGCCAGTCGGGCCGGACACGGCGGCTGTTGGCACCCCCAGTGTTTCCAGTGCGCCTCCTGCACGGAGCTGCTGGTGGATCTGATCTACTTCTACCAGGACGGACAGATCTACTGCGGCCGGCACCACGCCGAGAGGCAGAAGCCGCGCTGCCAGGCCTGCGACGAGGTGAGCGTCCCGCCAAGTCCCCCTTACTCGTCCCATAGGCTCACATTTCTCACCTTGATTCGGAGAGAACGCGGGTAGAACATTCCTTTTAATTTGACCCCAATTAATCATCAGGCTCTATCCGTTCCGTTGCTACCTGCCCAACCCAAATCCTCTCAAAAATCTCATCGTGTGGAGGTCCATACCCCTGAAATCGACCTCTCTGTTTGACTGTTTCCCTCTGCTCTCCCGATCTCAGATTATTCTGGCAGACGAATGTACAGAGGCGGAGGGAAGATACTGGCACATGAAGCACTTCTGTTGTTTTGAGTGCGAGGCCGCGCTGGGCGGTCAGCGTTACATCATGAGAGAGAGTCGGCCATACTGCTGCTCCTGCTACGAGTCGCTGTATGCAGAGTACTGTGACACTTGTGGAGAACACATAGGTACGGACCCACATTCGCAACAATACACTGCCGGCAATATTTTTATACCTTCATTTTATGTAAAGCGTCTTTGAGTACCCTGTAAAGTGCTCACAAATGAAATGTGTACAATTTTATTATTATTATTATTATTATTACATTTTATTATTATTATTATTATTACAATTTTTATTATTAGTATTACTATTTATTATTATTATTATTTTTTTTATTTATTATTATTACTATTTTGTTATTATTATTATTATTAAAATGTTTTATTATATTATTATTACTACTTTTATTATATTATTATTACTACTATTATTATTATTATTACTATTTATTATTATTATTATTGTCCAATACAATTGAAAATGGCTGAGCCACCCGTGTGCATACTGTGTATATCCCCACTGTATGATAACGGAGATTGATTTTCAGATTCTGCAGCTGACATATGATAAACATAATCGTATTATTACAATTTTGTTATTAGTATTAAAAATGTTTATTATATTATTATTACTACTATTATTATTACTATTTTTATTATTATTATTACAATTTATTATTATTACTATTTTGTTATTATTATTATTATTAAAATGTTTTATTATATTATTATTACTACTTTTATTATATTATTATTACTACTATTATTATTATTATTACTATTTATTATTATTATTATTATTGTCCAATACAATTGAAAATGGCTGAGCCACCCGTGTGCATACTGTGTATATCCCCACTGTATGATAACGGAGATTGATTTTCAGATTCTGCAGCTGACATATGATAAACATAATCGTATTATTACAATTTTGTTATTAGTATTAAAAATGTTTATTATATTATTATTACTACTATTATTATTATTACAATGTTATTATATGATTATTACTACTTTTATTATTATTATTACTATTTATTATTATTATTATTATTGTCCAATACAATTGAAAATGGCTGAGCCACCCGTGTGCATACTGTGTATATCCCCACTGTATGATAACGGAGATTGATTTTCAGATTCTGCAGCTGACATATGATAAACATAATCGTATTATTACAATTTTGTTATTAGTATTAAAAATGTTTATTATATTATTATTACTACTATTATTATTACTATTTATTATTATTATTACTATTTTGTTATTATTACATTTTTTTATTATATTATTATTACTATTATTATTATTATTATTATTATTATTACTATTTTTATTATTAGTATAACTATTTATTATTATTACTATTTATTATTATTGTCCAATACAATTGAAAATGGCTGAGCCACCCGTGTCCATACTGTGTATATCCCCACTGTATGATAACGGAGATTGATTTTCAGATTCTGCAGCTGACATATGATAAACGTAATCGTGAAATCACTTCCTCTCAGCCATCGACCAGGGCCAGATGACGTACGAGGGTCAGCACTGGCACGCCGTGGAGTCGTGCTTCTGCTGCGCCCGCTGCCGCCTGCCTCTGCTGGGACGTCCCTTCCTGCCCCGCGGGGGGCTCATCTTCTGCTCCCGGCCCTGCTCGCTGGGCGAGGACCCCGATAACTCCGACTCGTGCGACTCGGCGCTGCAGAGCAGACCGCCGCAGCACAGCAGAGTCTGTGGGACGCCAGAGAAACACCACCACCACCAGCAGCAGCAGCAGAAGCAGCAGCAGCAGTGTGGTTCCCCACTGAAGCCACCAGAGGGCGTCACAGTCACTGCCAAAGACTGCATCTACACTGCAGTGGAAAACAGAGGTGAGCCGGTTACATCAGTTCAGATTATTTGATTCCATTTTTATTTTTTTATTTTTTTTATGAACACATTCATTTGCCGTTCTCAGGAGTCCACTGCGCCGCCCCCGTTCAAAACGGAGTTTCTGCCCCCAGCGGTCATCCTCACCCAAGAGGCTCCTACTCCCCTCTACCCCACATTCACCTTGGGAATGGTCTGGGTCCATCTTGGCCCAGCGACCTTCCGCATTACAGTTTACTGCCGGGGAACTCTGGTCTCAAACCTGCAGTCGGTGGTCTTCAGCCCCA
Source organism: Colistium nudipinnis (assembly GCA_016785305.1). Lineage (NCBI taxonomy): Eukaryota > Metazoa > Chordata > Actinopteri > Pleuronectiformes > Rhombosoleidae > Colistium > Colistium nudipinnis. The sequence continues at coordinate 2,697,324 of JAFBJU010000499.1, read as the reverse complement.
CGGGGAGAGAAGTGAGAACACGACTAATCTTAAAACCTCCTCCGCCAAAGACTGCAGAAACTGGGTGGAACGGACCAATCAGGTTATGCAAGGTATCAGAAATCACTCATTCTTCGCAGACTTTACCTCCCGGGTATCTATCACTTTAACTACATGTGCTCCATGTTTTTTTTTGTCCCCAGCGTTTCCTCCTGAGAAAAACCTGATTTCACCCGACTCTCCTCCTCTCCTCAACCCATCCGTCCTCCCGCCTCCTCTGCCCATCAAGTCCCGGGACTTGATACCCAGGGAGTCGCCGCCCTCGCCCGACCTGCCCCGACCGGACGACGGACCCTCGGATTCTCCGCCCCCCATCACTCGCAGTGGCACGGCCAGGGTCAGCTTCAGAGAGCCAATCAGCAGCAGCTACTCCGTGGACGGGGAGGAGGAGGAGGAAGAGGAGAAAGAGGAGGGCTTGCAGGAGGTCGAGGGAGATCAGCAGGCCGAAGACGAGGTGGAGGGAGGGTTCGGGAGCAGGTTGCATCTGCACAAAGGAATCCCACCACAGATGGATCTACTGGGTAAGAAGCGTCGCCCTCACAGAGAGAAATACGAACTGGCTTTAAATGATGAAGATCCAGTTTGACGCTGTACTTTTTTTTTCTACAACCAGACGGATCCTACCACCGCAGTCTGAGGCGAGGATGGAGCCGTTCCCGCGTCCCGTCTGAGCCGGACTCGGAGAGGCGGTCCCACCGCTCACGGTCCGACCGGCCCCGTCTGGACACCCTGGACTGGAGAGGCGAGAAGGAGCGGGACGGCCGGGCTCCGTCCAACACCTCCTCGCTCAGCCTGCAGCCGGGACACTACAAACACGAAGACTGCTCCACGTGCTCCTCCTCCTCCTCCGATTCAGAGGAGGAGGGCTTCTTCCTGGGACAGCCCATACCTCTGCCCCCACAGCTCAGGAAACCGCCGCCCGATGAGGCTACGGACGGGGAGGAGGGCGAGCCGGCGGAGAGGGAGGTGCAGCGAGACTGGGGACTGAGAGGAAGCATCAGGAGGAGGCGAGCTCACAGTCTGGGTGCAAAGGACAAAGATAAAAACTGTGCCATTTCCTAACCCTCCCCAACAACACAAACGCACAACGTTTCTCCGTCTGCATTGTTTCACAAAAGGCCGACGAAAGGCTTTCCATTATCCTGGTGTTCAGGTTTTATGATGGTGACATGCTGTTAAAGCAAACACACACGGGCAGACGTTGGGGGGAAAAGGTCAACCGCGGCCATTGTTCCTCCTCCCTCAGTCAAGTAAACTTTGAGTGCTGTCGGAGTTTGTGTTTGGATTATACTTTGACAGCCAAAGCGTCACCGTCATTTACATATGCACACCTGGAGCAGCACCAGGAACAGACCAGCCCATTATTGTTTGTAAAAAAAAAAAAAAAAAAAAAAAAATGTATAAACTTTAAAGTCTATATTATTATAACTTTGCTGTAACCATGTTCTCTTATGTGCAATTTTTATATGGTTTGTAATAAATGACAGTAAAAAAAATAGTATACAGCATATATGGGGTATGATTACTTCAACAGACTGTGGTGGATTCATATTATCATCAAAATGTAAAAATGTGTTGTGTGTGCTGAATAGTTCATGAGAAATACGGCAAAATCTGCATACATTCTTCAAGTCTCTAAGCATGTACGACTTGAAGATCATTTATTTTTATATTCAGCACTCGGTGTAGGTCCTGTGTATATATATTTTTTCTTTTGGGGTAAAGAAAGAGATGATGTCGGTTTGTTTGATTGTATGGTGACATTAAATGTGTCTAAATTATTGTTCGAAATGTGTGCGTTATTTTCCATTCAACACAGACCTTTGAATTGCAAGCGCTTCATGGATATTTAATGAAAGGGAATTATGGTATCAGTCATGGCAGAATGTAACCTATACATTTTGTATCGTATACATATATATGGCAGGGAGTATTTTCCTTTCCCACCACTACACACACATATTAAAAGCTGCTCATGAATCCAACTTCTAAAGTGGGACAATCTGCAGCTTTTCATTTGATATAGTTTTATTTTATACTCATTCGAGACACAATTAAAAACCGTGTGAAACGACCACTTTAGGCTCTGAGGAACTTTAAATCGTTTTTTTGTTAACCGCCTACGTCATCTGCTAGTCACTCGATAAGATATTCCTAATCCTTCATTCTTCTAAATAGATCAAAAGCTCAGTCTTATTCAACATTATGTAGATTAAAAACGATTCAACTTTACCTGTGAACATTTACTGAAATAGACATAACCGGCACATGACATTTAATGTGTGTACTTTCCACTCAAAGTACTTTCTTCCCCCCTGGCAACAAGTGAAACAGAAACTCATTATCTCCCATACGTTGGGTCACGTGGTGTGGCTCTTGGCGTCCTCCTTGTTGCGAATGGACCAATCCGCGCGAGGAGGCGGGGCCAGGAGCCGCAACCACACACACACACACGAGTTGTCAGACAGGTTTGTCTTGAGTGGGTAGCTGAGTACTTCCACACACACACACACTAGTCACTCACACGTTTACCTCTCGGTGGAGCCACGGTGTGACCGCGGGTCCGGGAACAGAATGCAGGTGAGTCCCTTGTAGTATAGAAATACCAACATCGATAACACACGCAGACAACACTAACACTAACTGACCTTTACCTTCAAACAAACAGAGACAGGTCAGGACATGATTGGAGTGAGCAGGCCTGGCTCTCTCTCTCTCTCTCTCTCTCTCTCTCTCTCTCTCTCTCTGTCTCTGGTTGTTTACCTGTCTTTTGTGTTGCTGTGTCCTCCGCCTGCTGCCTCTCATTTTACCCACAGCTGCTCTTGACTCAGAAACTCTAATTTTAGTTGGTGGCCAGACCCACCTCTGGACATTCCTCTTCGCTCTGTAACACACGGGCCCGTGGCGTTAATGTCACCTTAGGGCGGCTGAAGGGAGCTTTGTGTTACTTTTATCTTTGTCATTGTGAGGCGGAGGGCCTCCGAGGACCTGGGCCAGGTAAGACTGGAGTTTTGTTTTTTGGGTTTTTTTTTTGCTGCAGTTTGAGCTCCAGCTCAGACAGGAATGGCAAATATGTGGAGAATGTGTGTGTGGCCGACGCAGGGCTGTTCAAGCAGGCGTATACGAAACGCACACAACCTTAAAGTACACACTGTAAAACCACAACCGGGTTTTGATGACGTTTAATCGTGTAACCTTCTCCTCAGTTCATTCTCTGATGGCTCCACAACCTGGGACGAGTTGTGCGTCTTTTTTTTGACTTGACTTCACCCACAAAGGCTTTAGGTTGAAGACAAGGCAACTGCCTGTGCTTTATTTAAAGATGAGGAACCATTGTTCCCATCGCAGCTGTTGGTGTGTGTGTGTGTGTGCCGCCTCGAGACAATAGCTTGTTAACAGCTGGACGGCTGTCACACACACACACACACAGACACACACACTCTTTTCACAGGCCTTTGACTGACTGACTGAAAATGAAGTGTCACTTTTATTGTGCTTCTGTCTGCGGAGAGATTGATGGCCGCTGGTAATTGTGTTGGGAGCCAATGAACTTGTAGGAAGGAGAAAGTTTCAGGAGCGTTGATTGGCTGCTGCCATCGGGAGGGTCTTGGTTGAGAAGACAGGTCTTGTGTGTGTGTGTGGAGTAAGACATGCTGACTTCTCTTGTGTTGTTTTAGCTTTTAGTGACACTTTGACTTTTTTATGAACCCGATCGTCCCTCCTGACTTATGGTGTCTCTCTCTCGTCCACAGGAAGTCCGCATGTCCAGGAGCCAGAGTTAAGCTGTGATGCTATTCTTCAGAAAAAGGAGCCAATCATGAAGCAGCTACACAAACATCCACAAAAAGGCTAACATATCAATCACTGCCGCTGGACCCAAACAGGAAGTCGTGAACAGGAAGTGAAAACTGCAAGCTTTAAAATGCCAGTGGAGACTCTCCAGCGCCCTGTGAGGCCAGCGGCGAGGACGGCCGTGTCGGCCACGCCCCCACGCCTGAGGCCCAAGGGCCCCGTGGGGCCGGACTTCTATCGACAATGCCCCGCATCGGAAGGCCGACCCAAGCAGAGCGCAGTGGAGAGGCTGGAGGCGGACAAGGCCAAATATGTCAAGAGCCAGGTGGCGCTGTCCAAGCAGCAGCCCGTCCGGCCTCCCGAGGGGCGGAGAGCTCTGCTCAGCCCCGCCTCCGCCCTGCGGCCCACCAGGAAGACGCCCACCCAATCCAAGCCGGGGCAGGACGGCGTCCAGCTGGACCTGGAGCACCTGACCAACCTCATCAGCGGCGTGAACGACGGGCCCCAGTCCGGCGCCACCCCGAACTCAGGGGACCCGAGTCCTCGTCCCACGCCAGCAGGGACGCCGCAGAAGAAGGAGAGGCCGTGCCCGCCCCCTCGTCCCGACTGGGCCAGTCCAGCTAAAGTGAGATTAAAATCCTCGGGGCCCGTCAAGGCGGAGACCTCGTCTGCCCCGGGGTCTCTGCCCGCCGCAGGGACCGTACGCAGAGTGGACGTCATGCCCCAGGCCGGCCCGGCCAGGACGCCCTGCAGACCCCCCCACTTCTTCCGGCAGCCCCTCCAGCCGATCCCGTTACACTCCCAGTTCCAGCTCCACCCGGCCGCCTCACACCTGCGTCTCTTCCACCCCAGAACCACAGCAGGTTCAACTCCTCTCAAACCTGTCGTTGCTCCGCCCAAACCTGATAACGAGCCTCCCTCCACTCCGGCCCCCCCGCTCCCCCTCCGCTTCCCCACCTTCCCTCCTCCCTCCCCGGCCATCACGCGCCTGTCCTCCTCCAGCTCCAGGAAACGTCCGTCTCTGACCCGCTCCAAATCGGACATGAGCGACCGCTGCTCCCGAGCCGGGACGGAGCTGGAGCGCTTCTTCAACCTGTGCGGCGTGGACCCCGCCGAGCTGCAGCAGCTGACCGGCTCCAGCTCGGACATAGTTTCCATGGCTCGTTTCCGCAGTGTCAGCGCTCCCGGCTCCGAGTGTGCAGGTAGAGAGGAGGAAGATGCTGAGGAGGAGGAGGAGGAGGAGGAGGAGGAGGGGGGGGCTGCAGCCAACGCGGCCCAGCGCGTCCCCTACGGAGTGTCTGTCATTGAGAGGAACGCAAGGGTGATCAAATGGCTGTACGGGCTCCGTCAGGCCAAGGACAATATAACCAAGAGCACCAATTTGTAGGAGGGAGACTCAATACTGAAATGGACAAAATTCTGTCAAAACTGAGAAGCCTGTGACTGAATTGAGGATAAAATGGATGCAATTTTGATTTTTTCACAATTAGAAGTGGGGTGATTGAACAATTGTTTTGTTTTTTTGGGGAGGGGGGGGGTTATTCTGAGAAATTTGTGTTTTTTTTCACTTTTCTATTTGTTTTATTTGATGCATTTTTGTCTCACAATGGGGCTGTTATTCTTGTTATGCTCGCTATCTGGTCATCGTTGTGACTTTTGCGTCCTCTGATGCGTTTCACTGATGTTCCACAAGAGGTCAGAGCAGCCCATGCTGACACACACACACACACACACACACACACACACACACACACACACACACAGAGTTCTGCTCTGGATAATTTAACACAACCTGAAAAAAAGAAATAAAAAGGCCACAGTGAAATGAGCCAAGACTTTTTTTTTTATTATTATTTCTGTTGCATCTGGTCTATTTAATCATGCACATTAGGACAAGTCGAATTGTCTCAAACATGTCGGTGAGCAAAGTAGCTACCATATAAAATGATGTCAAATTTGACCATATATACATTTCATTTATTTATGAACGTTTCATTTGTATGATTGACAGCTGGTGGAGCCACAGGTGAGAAGGTGGGCGTTGAGATGTGTCGAGTACCCCACTTTCACAACACCTGAGTCGTCGAACCGGATTCCCTCGTCAAACGAGGGGGACTTAACCTACTGCTGCATGAAGAGAGCTATTGTTGTCTCACACAGGCTGTGGGAGACCGTGGGAGACCGTGTGAGACGGTCCCACTGTGGCGTTATGAGTTGTTTGAAGGCTTTTACAAATCACTTGCACACACGAAGGAACCAGCTTCTGAAACGGAACGCCGCCAGAAGCGAAGATCAGCGTCAAAGGGCAAGTCCTCTTCAAAATGACAATTGATCTCTCATGTGTCTTGAACTTGAATGTTTTTTTCTACGTGAGGGATGCACGGAAACGCAAGACTACTGGGTACACAGTGGGCTGACATATGGTCTGGGTCCACGTTCCTGTCTCTCCGCAGGGGTCGGCCGGGATTCCTCTGGCCAGGAAGATATGTTACGCGGTGGGTGGGGTCCCCCATCAGATCACCGCAGTGGCCATAGGTGTGTCCCTGCAGATTTTCCTCCTGGATGTTGTGCAGGTAAAGGTGGAAATTGTCCTGGCGTATCACACATATAGGGGGATGTCAGCTGGGAATGGGCTGTTCTGATTTCTTTTTTTTAAGAGCTGTGGCACAACTGTTGACAGATGGAGGCCTCCTACGTTTCCATGATTTTGTTTGTGAGTCGTGCCTGGGATGCTGTGACCGACCCGCTGGTTGGGTATCTGGTGAGCCGCAGTCAACAGACACCCATCGGCAAACTCATCCCGTGGTTGGTTCATCCGTCTTGCATTACGCTATGATGCCCCCGGGGGTGCCGCCTTTTTAAACGGTGCCCCCCCGTCTGTGTCCCACAGGCTGGTTCTTTCCACTCCGCTGGGTGTCCTGTCCTATCTGCTGCTGTGGTTCGAGCCGCAGGCCTCCGTGTCTCCGCCTCTCGGCGTCCTGTGGTTCCTGACGGCCACCTGCCTGTTTGAGACCCTCATGAGTGTAAGGGACGCAGGCGCTCTCCTCCTCGAGTCATGTGCAGTGCTTTTGTACCTTTTTTTTTTTTGCAAATCTGTCATTTAAAAGTACACTCCACTGGGGATTATTGGATGATATTTGTCTGACAGTTGCCTGGATTCGTTTTCGGTTTCAGATCCTCTCGTGACTCCCCAGATTGATGTTTCTATTGCAGTCTCATGATGTCCGATTGAATAAGCATTTTCCACGGCTCTGACTTTTAATGCTTTACTTTTACACCGAAACTGTCATTCCTTTGGTTGAGTATTTTTTACTGGGTCGTGTTGGTACTGAAGGTGTTGCGTACCCCTCTTTCCACGGCTGTAACCCATTCCTTGGTCACCTGTTGGCCATCTTAGGCTTCATTCTACTCTTAAGTCTTGTTTCTTCGTCTTATGCCAGTCACCATGGTGACGGAGTTTCCTGTCGCTATTGCTGCTGCCATTTTGCTCCACGCTGTGTCACCATGGCTACTGGGATTCACACGTGGCGTGTGATCACAGTTCATCATGTTCTCCACTCTCGGTCCATTTACAGTGCTACAACGTGCCCTACCTCTCGCTCAACATGTTCCTGGGGGGAGATCAGAGAGACAGAGACTCTGCCACGGCCTACAGTAAGACCTGTTATCTCACACACCTTCAACCCTATTCCCCGAGTCAGGCCTCATAAAATGTGGACCCCCCCCCCCCCCCCCCCCAAAATGTGGACCCCCCCCCCTCTCTCTCTCTGCATTTCTGTCCAGGAATGAGTGTGGAGATGGTGGCCATGCTGCTGGCCTCTATAATTCAGGGTCAGGTTGTGGCTGTGTACAACACCGAGAAGCAGGAGGCTTGTCAGCAGCTGGACCTGGCCCAGCAGACCCTGCAGAGCTCTTCTCCCCCACAGACTGCGTCGCTTCAAGAAACGGTAGAAGACGCATTGACCGCATGAGATAAAAGTGCTGAGAGTACGCTCATATTTCCCACAGCAGCGCTGTGCATTGTACTCCCACGGTCCCAGGGATATCTCGTTACCCTGTAATTTTCTCTTCTTAGCTTGACGTAGACATTGTTGTGTGTTCATCTGTGTGTGTGTGTGTGTGTCTGTTGTTAGTTATTGCACAACTATGGGGATTAGTTTTACAATCTAGGAAATATTCGCTTGCCTGGTATTAATTAAACAGTAAAAGCAACTGTTAATGGTGAGTCAATCTACAAAGAGACACAAAATGACCACAAAGAGACAATCCGTGACTACAAAGAGTAAAATAGTGAATTATATGCACGGAGAAGTTTTAACTTGTGTTTTTATGGCTCTGGGGGTGTACTTGTAGATAGTTCCTCTGTTTTGATTGTTTTGTTGTTTTTTTTGCCCCAAGCGAAAAGCTTTCCTCACCTCGAGTCTGGTCGTGGGTGCGTTGTTTTTCCTCTGCAGCCTGGTTCTGTTCTTCGGTGTGAAGGAGCAGCAGGGTGAGTCAGAAATGGTTGATATAATCAAACCATATGAAGCTCATTGGAATGTTTTCCAATATAAAAAAAAAAGAAAAAAATTGCTGCAATGTATCAATAACGCAAGCTGACGCATTAGTTGTCTTGACATCTCATATTTGGTTTTATTTGTCAGGCCCTGTCTGCTCTGATGACATCGTGCGTCCATCTTATTTCTGCTCGCTGAAGATGCTGATATGTCACATTCCCTACCAGCGATTGGTGCTCGGCTTTGTGTTCAGCGCTCTTGCATTTCAGGTACAGTTAACAGTGGATAATAATAATAATAATAATAATAATAATAATAATAATAATAATAATAATAATAATAATAATAATAAT
>JAFBJU010000499.1:2671808-2688590 GCA_016785305.1 Colistium nudipinnis | reverse complement strand
ATTATTATTATTATTAGAGTATAATATTAAGGATATTCTTATTATTGTTAATACATATTTGCAATTGCTTTTGTACTTTTTTTTTTGCTTCATTGCTTTTTTAAAGTATGGCTTTCATGGGTATGAAGAAATATGATATTCTCTTTCTCTTCCCCTATTTCTTTTGAGCTCAGATGTCCTGGAGCAACTTTGCGCTGTTTTGCAGCCATGCAGCTGAGCTGGGAGCTCATTTCCAGTACCTTCTCCTGGCTATGTTGGTATGATGCAACGAACTAGAATCACACGCTCTGCTTGACTCCAGGCTAAGATTCACACATTTTCAGTTTTAGGTGAAACGTTGTCACTATTTCCACAGGCTTCTGCCTCGGTCGCAGTTCCTCTGTGGCAGGCGGTTCTTCTGAGAATAGGCAAAAAGGCCACCGTTTTCATCGGACTATCAGTAAGATATCACAAACACATCTCCGCGCAGTCATTTCCCACGTCTCACCTGTGAGGTCTGTGCATGTCTCTCCCAGCTCTACATCCCAGCAGTGACCATCGTGGCCTGTGTTCCCAGCAGCCTGCCTGTCTTCATGATTATGTGTATCGTGATGGGCTCCAGCGTGGCCACTTTATTCCTGCTGCCATGGTGAGCCAGCACACATCATTTGGTCCTTTCCAAGGGACCCCATCCCTTCTCTTCAGTATCCGAGCCAAATGTGCACGTGGATCATTCACATCCCCTCTACCCGGGATGAGTATTCACAGAATAGCGTTGACGGGTCAGAATCGTGTTATAGGTTATTTTCGAGTATCAACTCCAGGTATGGGTGGATCACTGAATGGACCACATGCCCCGGGGGGCAACAATTTGAAGGTCCCCCTGGACCTTTTTTGAAATTCACTGAAACAAGTTGCAAACTACAAAAAATAGAAAAAAAAAACACAAAAACAACTGCAAAGCTTTTATTGACTAAACAAATATGTAGCAGAGAAATTCAGGGGGACAAAATGAGTCAAACGACCAGACGAAAACAATGTGAAACCCTAAAGCAATACAAAGGTGCAAAATGGTGCATTTGGCAGGTCTGCTGGATAGTCTGTCCACGTCCACAGGTCCATGCTTCCAGATGTGGTGGACGACTTTGCCCTGAGACACCCCTCCTGCCGGGACCTGGAGCCCCTGTTCTTCTCCTGTTATGCCTTCTGCAGTAAGCTGGCCGGAGGCCTGTCGGCTGGAATCTCCACCATGATACTGCAGTGAGTCCGTCCTCTTCACTTCTCCACGTGTCGTGTATCTTCATCTGGTCCTCCGTCACATTTCCGTTTTTTCTTTTTGGTCCCTCTCTGCAGGCTGGTGGGCTACAGAGCAGGCGCGTGTTACCATGGTGACGAGGTGGTGATGGCTCTGACGGTGCTGTTTTCACCGGTTCCCATCGCACTTCTGCTGATTGGGATGTTTTTTTTTTACTCTTACCCAATCAATGAGAGGAAACTTTTGCAACGGACCAGAGTCGAGTAAGTTCCCTTTTTTTCCCCAAGATATGAAGCTGCCAATTTTCTTCTTCGAAATGTATGTATAAATTTGATATTTTGGTAAATAGTGAATGCTTATTTATTTTACCTCGGAGAGTATGGAGATTTATACTACATTCTTGTCTTTCGGCTATCCAACACCTTTAAAGTTCACAAAATAATGAATAATATCTAGCTTCCTTAATTAGTGTACAATATATATAATATATACCATATGAGGCTCCGGCTCTGACATGAGGGAGGTGTTGATCTTCTCATCTTACTCGAAATGTTCCTCAAAGCGTTTTTTCCACAAGATTCAAGAACAGACTGAACGGGGAAACCATGACAGTTCAAGGGAAAAAACATGCACTGCCATAGCCAACAGCTTATCTAAAAAAAATCAATGTATGCAGTGTTCTCTAATGATATTGGTCTCTTGGGACATTAAAATTCATATTTCTCGGAAAAACTCTGTGCAGCACCTCCACATTATCTCATTATAACCACATCTGTTATAGCACCATTTGTCAGAGATACACCAGTCTATCTTTATTTAGGTACAACGCTCTTTTAATTTTGTGGCTCGTATTTAGTTGTTATTGTTGTTTTTCTCTTTATTCTTCATCTAGTCCAGAAGCTCCACCATCATCATCAGAGACGGGAGAAAACATAGAGCAGCCAGCACTCCTACAGCAGCAGATATCAGCCTCACACAGTGGGACCAACACATTGCACAAGTCAAATTCCTCGGCCTGCTCTTACGGTCATGATACCACCTGTTCGGTGAAGTCCTTGGCCCCCTCAGATACAAGAAACCCTTCCGTGGAGTACAGCAGAAGTAAATCAGCCATTCAGTCAAATGCTCATCCTCAGAGACTCAGCGGTCACGGCCACTCAATGAAGGAGTTGCCTGGTTCTCCCTCGGACAGGACAACCACAAGATCCAAAGTCTCCTGGGTTTAGTCACATACCCTAAGGAAATAATGGGACCTTTTTTTAAGGAACATGCTTGTACCCTTTGTTGCACAGGACTGACACAGTATGAAGCTACAGTCTGGTAACTTCCCTTTGCATTGAGAGAATGGACAGAAAATATCTTATAATAATACCTTTAAATTTGAATAAAAAAACAAGTTGTGGGATAATAATAATAATAATGTTAATAATAACAACAACAATAATAATAATCATAATAATAACAATTGTTATTATTATTATTATTAATATTGATATTATTATTTAATGTATTATTATTATTATTATTATTAGAAAGTACATAGCTCCTTTCCAAAAAAGCCCAAGCCCAAATCGGAAATAAAGTTTACTAACCCACACTGCCTTCCGGGTTTTATTGAAGGGCATCAGCCAAGAGCGATGATCTCGCGTGACTAATGGAGAAAGTTTAACATTCCCAGATTCCATGGCGTCCTCTCCTTAGGAAAAATTGTGACAGAGATGAATATTTCTCTGTTTTGTTTTTAATTTATGATTGACCCAATACATTATGTAGAAGAATGTTTACTGGGATAAAGAATAACGTGTATGCGTAAAGTGGGTTAATCATACGCGTGTACTATCGTCTAAACGGACTTCCGCATTGGCTTTTTCTGGACCCTCGTTGTGACGTCTACTTCCTGCGGAAGTGCATTGCAATCAACAACGTTTTTGTTATAAGCAGTATGTAAAATTGGGAAAACTGCTTTACTAGAAAAATTGGCCACTGCCGTGGCACCGTGCACCAGAAAAATGCTTTTTGTCCCGTATTTGGTAGTGATAAAGACGCTGCACGTCCACAGAAGGGCACATTAGTTAAGTTTATTTTGCGTAATACTATGTTAATATATTACTACAATGTGGCTGGTGAATATTTATATTTTCTGGTAGATGTAGTTATAGTTGGCGGTTTTAAGACTTCACTGCACTTCATTGGTTGAATTGCTCCTGGGCTCTCCGCCTGAATAAACACAACGCCTTGAGATGCCCCCGCAGCGTTCACATACTAATATTCATGCCGTTCAAATTCTAAGTAATATTGATATTTGCATATTATATACAGCTCCATTTTCCTTGCATATGCTTTGGCCGCGTTGGTCACGACTGAGAGAGGACATCCTTATCGCAATAACGATAACATCCGCATCTCGTTATTACAAGAAGCTGTCAATCACCTTTTCTTTGGCGAATGCAATGCGCTTCCGTAACTTCCCACCTGGCGGTTGTCGTTTTTAATATCGCGATATTTCAAGTGGCCGGTGTTACGTCACTCCAACTGCCGTGTCTTTAAAGTCAGACTTCTGGTGTTGATCGGCTCTAAAGCTACGTAACCATTCAGTAGGTTAAAGGCAGAAGTCTGAGATTAAATATCGTTACGGTATAATTATTATAATATTAGGAAAACGTGAAAGATGGCGAATCAGGAGAAGCATGTTGAGGTTCAGGTTCAGGTTAGGTTCCGAACATCCAGGGAACCTCCTGACATCTCGATCAAGAAGCAAAAAGTACATCCTGGTAAGGGAATCATTCAAAGTGATTGTGTTCTTTGGAAAACATTAAAAAAATCCAACTCTATCTTTTTTTCAATGAATATTTCCGGAAATCCAGAGAATGTAAAGTACATCATTGGCTTCAGTAGCTGCACCATCCACTGTTTATGGGCTCAGACCGCTCGGTTTGGCGCCTGGATATTTTTCTTCCCATCATTCGGATGTTTTCTCGCTTGTGTTTCATCAAGAGCATGAGCAGCAGCAGCAGCCAGCGGCTAAAGCAGAGCAGGATCCAGCTCCATTCCAGGATGCTCCCATTGTGGCTGAATGCAAAGTTATCGTTGGTGGGACCCCGAGTGTTCCTGCAGGTAAGAAGAACAAGAGGAGGAGGAGGGGGAAGGCCAGGAAGACAAACACAGAGTCTGGTAATGATGATTCAGGGTCTTTCACATCTGTGTTAATATGATTACATCATATATGTCTAACATTATAAAGCAGGTGTCTCAAATCCACTAGGTGAAGCTCATGTTCTGGCCAGATCAGCACAAGTCAACATTGTACCATTCACAGATCCCGGTAGGAATGTGAATAATAACACCTGGAATGGTTAGAGGAAGTAAAAAAAACAACAACAACTTGGATACAGTCTTTGGTTTCGTTATTTGTTTATCATCTGCTCATCAGAATCTGAATCAGAGACGTCTTCATGGTCGGGTGAATTAGTCATTAAACAGATTTTTTTTTCTCTGGTGTGGTGGTGCATACATTGGCAGAAACATTTAACATTAACAACAACAAAGACGTAAGACATGTATAGAGAACTAATAAGGGTATTAAGTGTAATAAGTGTTCAAACAGGAATGGCGGATGTGAAGCTGAACGAGCTGCTGACGGCACTGTCCAGCCTAGCTCTGTCGGACGCTGAGGCCGTCCTCGAAGACAAGAGCTCTAATGCCACGGACCCCTGGCCCACAGTGAGAGATGGACACAATTATCCTCAATGAAGCCTTTGTGACAAGGGTACCTGGTATTTTCAGTTCAATGTCTTGTACAGTTTCATGTCTCTCACCACCAGTGTGCACCCTGGCCTAATTCTCCTGCCCAGGAAAGAGAACCGCTCCTGACAACTCATCAGGGCGATGCCTCCAGTGCCAGTGACAAAGTGGAAGAGCTCAACCAGGTCTACACGGCATGATTCTACTCGACAAAATACACCGTATGAGGATAGGATTGAATTCTTTGGCCTGGAAAAAACGTGGCTACATCCTCAATTGCTTTTGGCTGCAGGAGCTCCAGGTGGAGAAGGCAGGAATGGTGGAGCAACAAACAAACACAGCTAAGGAGTATGGGAAATTGCTGTCCGACGTACAGTTCAGTCTACAGCTGCTCGAGAGCATAAAGATGACGGTGAGGGCTTTTGTTGTGGTTTTTATTTGGCCGCATGAAATTGATTTAGCTGTGTTTAAAAAAGAAAGTAGTGTTTTTTTTCCTGAAGACTGCATGGAGACTGAGTGATGCTGTTTGTGTAGTACCAGCAGATGGGGCAGCAGATGAGCACCCGCTTAACTGCACTACGGAGAAACAGCCACCTCCCGCTGGCCTCATGCAGCTCGGCCACAGATATGATGGAGAGGGGGTCAGTGCCTTTGCCACGAGAGATAAGAATCCAGCGGTCACACGGCGGTGTGTGTTTCAAATTTGAAATTCATTTCATCGCCTTTGTACCTTATCTCAGACTTCCTACGCAAAGCGGCGGTCTGATGAAAGACAGCGAGCTGCTGCAGCGGGAGGAGCTCCAGTGGAAAAAGTCACCGGAGATCAACCACGAGGAGGACACGCCCCAGCTGGACGTACGCAAATCCAGATGTATACGTGTGTTTATTCAGCCTGTACCTCAGTATCTCCAGCCGAGACCAAAATGAACAAAAAAAACGGCTACAATCTGGTTGGTGGGTGTGGCTGTAGGAAACCGGGGTGGGGGGTGGCTTAGGGCTGTAGGAAATTGAACCGAGGCTGGGAGGATTGCGTTGGGCTTTGGAAGCTGGAATGTTTTTGGCTTTGTGCTGTATATGAACAACACCCAGATTAGGCTTCGCATGAGGCTTTGCCTAGCAACGACAGAATCAAAAAAAAATCCACATTTTACTCAAACCAGCATCTCACGTTAAGTACATCAAGTAAGTTTTTTTCTCTGCTTTTTAATCCCCATCCCTAATAGACAAAGGTCTTTGTCGTTATTTCCTCGATGTACGCTGTAAGAAAAACACACTAAGGCCTTAAAACTCGTTTCTAAGAAGGCAATTATAAGAGAGACAGTTGGGTTTTTCGACTTATTCCTCATTGATTCATTTTACTTTTTGCCACAGGCATCGTCAGTGTCAGTTGTGGAGGAACTCCAGAGCAAGTAGGACCAAATTCAATCAAAATGAAATGCGTATGTTTGTGATATGTTTTTGGGGATAACGTAGTAGGACCAATTCTTATGTCCACCCATCCCCACTCTAACCCAGACAAATGTAGGAAATATGGCAGTGTTAGTCATTCTAACCCTTTAGTGGTTTGCCAACTCGATGAGATAAAAGGGAGCTGATGTCATAATCACATGTTGTGAAACTGAAGTCGACTGCTTGCTGTACTGTGAGCAAAGGAAACAATATCTTCTTGGCACACTCGGACGCTGTCCACACATGATAGTTATTCTAATATCAGATTTCTCTTGACACTAGTCAATATTATGTTTGTGGCAGATATCCTAATGCATGTAAATCATCAGCGGATTCTGTTTAAGATTTTTTTTTTTTTTCTTGTCTCACAAACCCATGTGTGCTTTTCTAGGAATCAGGAGAAAGATGTGAAGCTAAAATCAGTAGAAGAAAGTCTACTGGCAGCGCAAGATGGCATCTGCGCCAGAGACATGGCAGTGGAGGTGTGGGCTTTTTCTTTCCCTGTTCTGATCCATGAAAAACAGGCCTGAGGAATTTCAGGGAAACCTCAAGCACTTTGCAAACCCCGGAGGGTTTGTCCTGGCTCCATCGCCTTGTCTGAAGCATTTTTCTTTGGTCTCGCAGGCTCGTGAGCCGCAGTTGACCACTCCGCAGGCGGACACGGAGCAGCACGGACGGGAGGAGTTGTCAGAGGAGCCGAGCACTTCTGGCACCCACCGTCGGCAGCTCCGAGCTCAGTGAGTCCACCCGTCCCACCGGCCTTCCGGGTCCTCCAGCGTCGCTCCCTCACAAATCAGACTAACGATGAGCCAAATCTGACCCGCAGACTCGCATTGAATGACCAGGAGATCCAGATGGTGCAGGCCGAGGTGGAGGCCTGCGCCGAGCAGATGCAGGAGAACATGGAGCAGGTGCACGAACAGTTGCATCTGTTTGATCTCACCAATTCCACGAACGTCAGCAACCTTTGAACGACCCTGGCTGGCTGCCTGTCTCGATTGCGATTACACAGTCAAAATTCTTAACGTCTTTCATTCAATTATTTTTTATTTATGCATTGTTCAACAACATGCAAACGTAGAACTCTTTCAGGGGACGTCCCCACAAGAAATATAGGGGAATAGAGGAAAAAATCCAAAATATACAGGCTTAAGACAAACAACCCAACTCGGCTCACATACACAGATAAATATATATCTATATATATAGAGCAAAGAAAAAATAAACAACGTGTAGCACATTTTATTTCTATAAATAAAACAAAAGTCATGCAACATAAACAACATAATGGTGGATCTCCTCTTCATATAAGGTCCCTTTTTAATGTCCACCTGAAACCTTAAAGCAGTGTTAGGCAATAAAGACAAAAAGACATGTTGAAACCAATTGTCCTCCTCCTCATCATTCAAGTGGGTCTTTTGTAGTGGACACCACCAACATTGTTATCAGAGTCCTCGCGTATAAAATCAAATATTTCTTTAGCCCACATAAAGTGAAAAGTAGAGTCTCTCTGGAGATGGCCTAAGCAGGAGTGTTCTCGTCCAGGCTCACGCAGACATTCTATGAAAACTAGTATTGGGGGCCATTCTGGGAAGAATGAAGGAACATGTCCCCACTGATATTTGCAGACAAAATGTCTTGTGTTTCTCTCACTTCCAATCTCTGCTCCGGATGAAAAGCGACATTTTTTATTCACTTGCATCTACCTCCGTCCATACACGCAGAGTGGGCTGCTGCATAGCTCGGCTATAAACAGTTGCAGTGATATATATAGTGTATATTTTAGGGCAGGGTACATGCTGAACCATCAGCTCAGCAGCTGCTCCTGTGCCATCTGAGTACAGTAGAAAGCAGCTCCTCAGAGCCGAGCCTGGCCGGTCCTGGGCAGCTGTTGCGTGGCGTCAGCGCGCGTTGTGCGCCGGTGGTTTTCGGGTCCTCTCTCGTCTCGGAGCCGCCTGGTGACACGGTGTGTTAATGGGAACGGTTGGCTCGCGAACAGCTGGCCAGTGGCTGGCAAACCTACTCCCTTCGGGCCTCGGAGTGACAGTGCATGATGCTTGATTTTATTTGCAGAGGAGTTTCGGCGTACTTTGTGCAGCTTCGGCAAATAGACTTAGTGCTTGTACTATGCGATCTGGTCTTGCAGACACTGGGCACTTTTTAAAAGATGTCCATGTTTGCTCAGGCTAATTGGACGCGAGACAGGATTGATCCCAGTGCTCTACACTAATGCACTATAATGCGAACAGAATCCTTCCTGAGGCACTGATTAGAGCCGCCTGATGGACGCTTTTCGCGACTGATTGTAAAATAGAATTATTTACATTAGAATCAGGAGGAGGAGGGGGGAAATGTGTGGTTATCTCTGCTCACGTGACCACTGGACCACGTCCTTGGGAAATGGACCAAATGGTTTGAGCAAGTAGAGTTCAATCTCTCTATTTTTTTTGATGTCCTTTTCCATTTTGAACCGTTCATCACCTTTCTTGAGGAAAAGAGTTCACTGGCAATGTCAAAGGCCCGAGGGATGAAATTATGTTTTTTGCGTTGCATTCATGGCTGCAAGGTGGTACCATAACAAATATGCCAACATTTCTGCTGCATCCATAGGACGGCCTCCTGACCAGCGGCAGCAGGAGGCGCATCGCTGGAGGCAGACAGGTGTGTAATTCAGGTTAAGACACACACCACCAACCAAGGTCGAATCCCCACTCCCCCAGGCCATCAATTATTTATTTCAGTGCATGCACTTTTCTTCTTTGCATCTTCCCTCCTTTTACAAGTTCAATCGTCAATGGATCGTACAGTATATGCAGTTTTATTACGACATCATTGAATGCGATCCATCCAGTTTAAGTCAATTCATCATTCATTGATTAACAGATTTTTTTTTTCTGTGTTATCATGTTGTCTCTGCAGTTGGTTCACACAATCCATGGGACATTTTAGATGAAATCATACAAAAGAAATACATGGAGGCCAATGTTCATGTCAACTATTGATGATGATGATGATTATTCTTATTATTATTCTTATTAATAATAAGAATAATAAGAATAATATTGTTGTTATTGTTATTATTGTTATTATTGTTATTATTATTATTGTTATTATTATAACAATATCATTATTATTATTGTTATTATGTTGATTATTACTATTCGTATTATTATTATTATTATTTTTTTTATTGTCATTAGTATTATTATTTATCGATTAGTGATAAAACTTGACAAAAAAAAACATGATCAAGACTGAAACACACGCACGCGCGCGCTGACAGGCGCATGCACGCACGCACGCTGATCCTCCGCGGTGCCTCGCTCCGCGTCCCCCCGTGAGTCCACCCTCCCGCCGGCTGCAGGCCGCCCCTGCCTCCCGCTTCCGCTCACAGTGCAGGGTGGTCGACAGAGGAAGGAAACCGAAGAGCAGAGAAGATGGGAGTAGAGATTGAGACTATAACTCCGGGCGACGGTGAGATTATTTGCCCCCCGTGTAACAGCGTGTAGTATTAATACATAACACCGGGCTCTCTGGGTCTTAATTTAACGTTCTTTTCTCCCCGTTTACAGGACGGACATTCCCGAAGAAGGGGCAGCGCGTCGTGGTGCACTATGTCGGTGAGTGTTGAAGCCGGAGCACCGAGGAGGTTTCCCGGGTGGAGCTCAAAGTTTCAGACTTTAAACGTGTAAAACCTATGGGAGGTTGACCGCATGGTTCCCGTTAGAACAACGGCCGGTTGGTGGTGTGGAAGCCCGGTGTTTGCGTGTAGAGGAGCCGGGGAACCGGGGGCTGGATGAGCCTCTGCTGGTTAGCATAGCAGCTAACAGTAAGCTCCCTGTCTACCGAATAGCTTCCTGTGTGTTTTTCGGCCAACACGGGGAGATTAAAGGCGGACATTATCTCACAAACTCGGCCATTTATTCGGACATTTGTCCTTATTCAGGGTTTTTATGGCCGCGAACCTCGGTCGAGCTAAAGGCTCCGTAGCTGCTGTCAGCCGCCCAGCCCCAAGATGCTAATCAGCTAACGGCTGCTCCGTTACCGTTAAGGCTGCAGGGCTCCTTCTGTGGAGAAGAGTCACTAAATACTGTAAAAAAAAAAAAAAAAGTAAAATTTCAGTTCTTGTCCTTCGCTTTGAGTCTTTCTACTTTCGACTACTCTGTCGTGTTACGCCAGCAGTTTGTTCAATGCCATATTATATTACATAAGGAAACTATAAGCCCATAATTTGTCATACTCAACTTTAGGCTAAAGTGTGGTATATCAACGAGACCCATATACGTATGTCAAGGTTATGCTGGTGCATTTAGAATTGACCCTGTGAATGTATTTATATCCTTCTTGGACCTGATTCCATCTGGAGATGTAACCGGATGTTACTGTGGTCTCCCTAAAAAACAAAAATAAACAAAGGTACATGTAAAACGCATTTACTGGACTAAGTTGCAAGCTGTCACGTGCACAAAAAAGAAATGCAAAGTACAGCACAGTCGTGTCAGAAATGGAAATGCTGCTGGTCTTCACTGTCAGTGTGGCCTGATTTCTGCAGACAGCTGCTGGCCGGTGCTGGGTCTCGTCTATCTGGCGTGGGGATTTATTTAAGACGTTGATATATATATAAAAAAAAAAAAAAGGTTCTTCCTCTCGAGTTCTCAGATATTTTCAACTATCTTGCTACCTGGCCCCCAACCCCTCGATTGGGGACTCCAAGCTCAACCTTCCAAACTACATACACCATAGTATGGCCAGTCCAGTGACATATTGAAAATCCTCCCTCCCTCGGTTGTTACCAGGCACGCTGGCAGACGGGAAAGTGTTTGACTCTTCACGGTCCCGAGGGAAGCCGTTTAAATTCAAGATTGGACACCAGGAGGTTATCCGCGGCTGGGAAGAAGGAGTAGCTCAGGTGAGGAGGACTTTTTTTTGTTCTGCACTCTGTAGACCATTCCTGGAAACCAGGTACACCAAGCTCAAACCAAAACAGTCTGTCAGATCTGTGATGCTGGGCGATATATAGGCAAAATGTGACTTAACTCGAAAAACCGAAATGGATTTTTGTTCACATTTATTCCGGGTGTAGTTGTGGCTCTTCAACTCTATTTCATTGTATAGATGAGAGCCCCAAAAACTGCAGCCTCATCTCTAAAGCTATTTCGGTACCAACTGAACATGATAACCTTCACAAGGGTAGGATGAGTATTGTATTCGTTGTAGCTGGCTGTTCCTAATAAACCGTCCACTGAGTGAAGGTGGGTTTCAGCTCCTTGAGCTACATTTTAAGTCAAAATTAGATTAGATTAGATTCGACTTTATTGTCATTGCAGAAGGCAACGAAACGAAGATAACATCCAACCAGAAGTGCTTTAGCAGTATTAACAATATTTAACAATATATACATGATTATACATGATTACAGTGTAGCAGGTTGTAAAAAAGGCTATGGGTAACATTAACAGTAGTGCAGTGGAGATTAAGTGATATAAAATATACATATATATATATATATATACATACATATTATACATTAACATATACGTATATTGTATGTGCAGATTAAGTTACATGATAAGATACCGTTGATTACAGAATTTTACAGTATTAAAGTGCAGCGCGTATTAAGTGGATAAACCATTATTAAGAGTTGACGTACACAACGTCAAACCGCATATTTTCCTTTGGAGCGAAAGAAATCGGCAGCTTCATCAATAATGAAAACGACTGTAGTTTGCGGCCCGAGTGTGTGTATATATACTGTATGCATTATTAAACGCCGTTCAATTCTGAAATGTGTAAACGCTTGTGTGTTGTTTTAATGCAACAGCAGTGAGTGTAACCTGTCCTCGTCCACAGATGAGCGTAGGTCAGCGGGCGAGGCTGATCTGCTCACCGGACTTTGCCTACGGCACCAAAGGTCACCCAGGGATCATCCCACCAAACGCCACTCTCACCTTCGACGTGGAGCTGCTCAGCCTGGAGGCCTGAAACTCCTGCACTCACTTTGTTGAATTCCACTCAAAATGTTCAGGGTAAGAGGACTCAAATAATCGGTGTCATTCATGCGGGTCATCACATGGAGGGTGAGCGTGTCGGGCAAATGCAAATGAAGTGTAACACTTTTGTAACGCCTGTAGTTTTGAACAGGGTGTCGGCATGTACAGCAAGGCCGGTGATGTTTAGTGATGAAGTGGCATACGCATAAGACACCCTCGCATGCATATGCTGGAATAGGCCACTGGCTTCCCCCTTAATCACAGCACTGATTCTTCTTTCCACCGTAGGTCGACTCCTATCTTGGGAACATGGAGGAAAAATGTAAACAGATGATTCCTGCTCTTGATTCCTGCATAGGACCTATTCACTCGTTCACTCTCCTTTCCATTTAGATGCATATTATGTTGTCACTTGCTTGAAAACGGTTTTTCCTTCGTATTCTTATTATTCTTAAGATTCCATACAGTAATAAGTCATAGGCCATCCCACTTTTTCTCTCTTTTTTTTCCGTCAATTCTGCTTTGTATTTTTATGGTGATTTTTTTTATTTTTTATTTTTTTTGATGTGAAATTTAAAAACGTGTCTGCCATCAGGACCAGGGTTTAGATCAGTGTCTGAATGTGTATTGAATCAGTCTTATTCCTGTGGCTCTGTGGCCTTTTTCACTCAAATCGTATTGATTGCGGGTAATGAATTGTCTGGGGGCAACAGAAAAAAAAAGCAAGAATAAATTGTTGTTGACACAAATATATTTCTACGAATGACCTTTGTGATACTTATTGGGCAAAATTAGGAAAATGTATGAAAGAGATTATCAGCAGGGAATCATAAATCAAGCACATTTATTGCCATGGACAGCCCACAGGTCTCTGCAGATGTAGGACATATTATCTGTCAGTTATTCATTTAGAAGAGAAAAATGACTTTATTGCTTGGGCGCTCGCGTCCGGGCATTATTTGTCTTGTCGATAGCTTGTAAAATAACCAAAAGGAAAAAAAAAGAAAAAAAAGATTTGGTTTCTGGTGAAAGGTTTCTAAATTTGCATGGCAGGTTTCCCCCCCCACAGATTTGTGTTTCTTGGGGTTTGCGGTTATCTTCATTTGAAGGAGTTGTGTGTAACAAGCTGTGGATGTTGTAAAAGGTCTGTTCCTTACTCTAAACACATTAAAAGAGTACTTTTAACACAAACCGCTTATGTGATTCTATCTCCATGTGTGGCATCAGTAGTCCCTCTAAAAATGGGCCATATCCTCTTATCTCTTTATTTTCCCAGGAAAGAGGAAACATCCAGCTCATTTCCGCCATGTTCCATTGAGCAACACTATTACAGTCAACCAACGCAAAATGTAGTTGCTCTGGAGCTTAAGTGGAACAAAACGGGGAAAAAAAAGATCCCTGAAATTGAACACATATACCGTTTTATGCATTATAAGGCTGACATTGGTAAGCATACGCGTACTGTACATCGTTGTGCTTCTATCTCAGGGGACACAGAAAAGGGCCACTCGTTAGACTAACCATAGGTTGTTTTAATTAATAATACAGCGCTGTGATAGCAAGTTACAATGACACAACCTGACATTTGTTTCCTATATATCAATGAAAAATATATCGTAGTACCAAAAGAAGTCATTCACTCATCCAGCTGTGCGGGCTGCAATCTATCGGCTTTTGAATATTAAATAAATACACTCTCTTAAAATTCATCACCATATGTAACTGTAGAACCAGGATTTTATTTATTTTTTAATTGGATTTGATGATGATTTTTAGACAAAGCCTCCTGCCTTGTAACTGACTAAGTTTGGCATTATCTGTATTCTGTAAATTTGGACAAACTCGAGTCAAATTGCAGATTTTTGAGTTCTTCATTCTCGAACCTTTTTCGATTTTTTTATTCTCAGGCCCCAAGAGCAGCGTTTTGAACTCCCGTCGTTTGTTTATTGGCAAAATATCAATGATCTGTGTCTTTGTGCACCTGCGAATTAGATCCCATGCACCCGCTCTACCTCTCAGAAAGTAAAGGCTCCAAAAAAATGTGACAACATACCGTGCATTTTCAATGGATGGAAGTGCAAATGAAAGCCTTCCACTTTTTACTGCTCACTGTGCCCCACCAATCGGTACATTTTCTGCAGAAGTCCGTCATGTAGTGTCTAGCGTGAGTCTAGAACTTTGTCTTTTTTTTTTTCCACGGGGGTTGGGTCATGACTGCAAATGAAAAGCCATCTCCCATTCTGTATTGCCAACTTTTAAATGATGAAGATGGAAAAAGAGAACTCATGAAATAGATGGCATACCTTAGCCCGGACGGTGATTCATGTGCACGGGGCCTTTTTCATTCTGACCAACTGTGAGTTACATGCAACTTGCAATAAAGAGAAAACCATTGAAACTGCAGGCAGTAGCAGTAGGTACAGTGTATTTAGGAAACGCAAGGTCCTTGTGACTAATTGTTTGTTCTCTAAGGCAAGGCATGACCACAAACTCACAAGGGCGTAAAATCGAAAAACCTTCTTCTAAGAGGAGACGAGTCTCAGATTATTGTCGTCCCGTTCATGCTGGCAGGCCTGGGGCCCCTGACCGCGCCCTGGCGGCGCAGCGAGTGGAGGGCCACAGCACAGCATCCTCTCAGCAGGGAGCCGATGTGATACACCGGCAGGACGTCCCGCGGCGCCCCTCGACACAGCCAGGCCACGGTGGGCACCACCGGCATCGCCAAGGCCAAAAGGTCCACCAGGAAGTAGCGGCTCCAGTGGCACGGCTGAGGGGGGTTTCCACCCTGGTTCTCCTCCGTATCGTCCTCTTCTATCTCCAGCGCCGTGGCCTCCTGCCTCACGGCCAGCGGGGCCTCAGGGGGCGGCTGGCAGGTGTGGGGCTCTGCCGGTCTGTCGGGTGCTGGAGCTTCTAAGCTGTAGGGATGCCCAGAGGGCGATGCAGGGGGTAAAGAGGTGGGAAAGGGATATGGCTCAGGGGGCGTGGCTAAAGAAATGACACTCAGCTCCTCGGCACCACTCTCCCCGGACAGCCAGGTCATGGTGGGGCTGCAGGCCTGAGAACGCACCTCGGGCTTTTTCTCCGCCGCAGGAGTGGGGACAGGCTCGGAGACGGTGGTCGCCGGGGCCTCCTCCTGAGGTAGGTGCAAGAACAGGTGGTGGTGGGGGTGGTAGGAGTGTCCGCTGCAGCCGCAGCTGCTACTGAGAGTGTGGCAGGAGTGTGAGACTGGCAACACCGCGCCCCCGCTGCACAGCCGCTCGAAGGTGGAGGAGCGCGTGGGTACGCTGGGGGCCCGTCGGCCGTGGCCCGGTGGAGGCAGCTGCTCTGACAGGAGGCCCGCCTCCAGGAGCAGGTGCGTTGGCCCCGTGGGGCGAGAGGCCGCCTCGGGGGCGCCGCGCTCCAGGTGCAGGGCCTCGCTGCTCAGTCGGGTGTGGGCGGCGCTGCGGCTCAAAGTGCTGGCCGGGGAGCAGCCACAGGAGCGAGACCTGCCCCCCGGCCGGGCTCCCTGCGGCCCTGAGAATGGCTTGTGGTCGTGGGGGTCTGGTTCACGGACGCCCATGTTCGACCTCACCGTCTCCACCACCTCCTGGAGGTGCTGGATCTCCTTGCGGGCCTCCTTCAGAGCTAACTGGGCCTCCACACGGTGGCATTCCTCTTCAATCCAGTCTTCCTGCATCCTGTACAGCTGGGTCCTCAACTCATCTATTTCACAGTCCCTAACAAAGAGCAAATAACGGTTGAGTGTCCGAGGTATCACAATATGCACGGGCCGAGAAGAAATCTGAAAAGACTGCCGATAAAAAAAAAAAATCGAAATGGTGCAACGTCCAAACCGCAGGACGAAAAAAAGAAAAAAAAAAACGTACCTGTGCTGAAGTCTGTCAACATTCTCCCTCAGCCTGGCTCGCAGATGGCGGATACACACCTCCTTCTGTTGCAGGGGTGTGAGGTACTGCTCCGGGGTGGGGGGCCGGATCCCATGGTTGTCACTGCAGCCTGTGTGCTTTGCCTGACGCCTGAAGAAACACGCACATGTATAAAAAGATCCTTTTACACCAAAGTTATTTGCATAATCCCATGTGAAAAAAGGTAAAAAAGGCCCAAGAGATTAAGTCTGTCAACATTCTCCCTCAGCCTGGCTCGCAGATGGCGGATACACACCTCCTTCTGTTGCAGGGGTGTGAGGTACTGCTCCGGGGTGGGGGGCCGGATCCCATGGTTGTCACTGCAGGCTGTGTGCTTTGCCTGACGCCTGAAGAAACACGCACATGTATAAAAAGATCCTTTTACACCAAAGTTATTTGCATAATCCCATGGGAAAAACTGTAAAAAAGGCCCAAGAGATTAGGTGACCCCCCCCCCCCC
>JAFBJU010000499.1:2620871-2671801 GCA_016785305.1 Colistium nudipinnis | reverse complement strand
ATTAGGGGGCCCCCCCCCCCCCCCAGGCCTGCTCAAATGTAGGAATGATTCCACATTACTAACAACGGATAAAGAGGTGCAGTTTAAAGGTGAGCCACCCAACGACCCTTGAGGGTCTTTTTTCTGGACTCACTGTCAGAAATGTGTTGATTCTAGGCTTGTATTTTGTGGCATTGTGGAAATGTTTTGTACAATAATGAGTGGCTTTTCGAATATTGTCCCCATGACTACAAGCCAATGGAGATTTGAGAGGGTCCTACCTGGGTGTACTGGGATATGTGCGAGCGGTGAGGCCGTCCTCTGCCGCTCTGGCCCGACCAGGGTAGGTGTGGGTACTGGATGCATCGGTGGAATATCGGCCGCTGGCGCCACCAGTGCCCACTGAGCGCCTTCGGGGGGGGGGTGGAATGACACCCCTTTATCATATGTGTCAACCAAATGAGTCATTTCGCTTCGCAACAAGGGGGCAACGGTACCTGCGCTGGACTGAGGAGAGCTTTCGACTCGGGGTGAGAGACATAGGGGTGCGAGGGACCTGCCGCCTCTCCACGGTCGTCTCTAGAGAAGGACGCTAGGAGCCCTCGCGGTCAAACTGTAACACACGCAGATGCATTAGAAGGAAAAAAAAAGAACGAAAATCAGCTGATTTTAATTCCCAATTCAAAAATATACATATTCCTAACCAACTGGTGCAAAACGAATCCCAGCCACAAGCATGTCAGTCACTCATGCACCATTCCCACACGGAGAAACCGCAAGGAGACACACGCAGATCGCCTGCTGTGTGTGGTCCTTATGTGACAGTCGTGTGAGATAAAAAAAAAAAAAAAACTTAGGCGAGCAGTAAATAAAGCCTCTTTTCTCTGCTGACACAAAGGAAGCACAGTGAGTCCACAGCCGGCGCAGCTGCAGATGAACCCTGACATTAACTGGTGTCACAGGGCACAAAGAAAGAAAATTGGACAGCTCGTGCCGGCCGGTATCATCGGGGTATGAGGGAGGTCACCGGGGTTATTACCCCTGTGGAGTGAGTCCTCGCGGTTAATAGGGCAGGGATAGAGGGTTTGGTGGCGTTATTCTGCCAAGATTTTAGGAGTGCTGGATGCAATTATTGGCCATCATCTTCAGAGCTTTTGGTAAATAAGTGGGACGCAGTGATTCAGTCCACCAGCGTCTCCCAACAGCACCATGTCCCCGTTCCTAAACCTGCTCGTATTGCAGCCAACCTCTCCATGTACTTCACGAGAAGACATATCCAAGGCCCGACTACACACAAGGCTCATTTGAATTGTGCAAAAACAATCAAAGAACACTTCCACCCAGTCACCCTGGTGACCCCTCCTACTTCAGTTTAGGATTAAAATTGGACTCCACCATCACCAAATCAGATCATCAATCAATCATTTTGGGTCAGTCACCCCGTAAGAATAGAACGTCCCTTTGTTTTCTATCTGGCTAAGTCAAATCAGATGATCATAGAAAGGTAGTTACACACATTTTTTTTTTTGCTCTTATATTTATGTTCTAGGACAATGAGACCGGAAATCTCAGCGCCCCCCTATGCTGTCTGCGCAACAAGTGGCGAGAGTGCCACCGCTGAGAAATACGCAATCACCTTACGTAAGTGTGCGAGTCAGTGAGTGTGTGTGTGCGCGCGCGCGCGCCTGCGGAGGCAGCGCAGAAGAGAGCAGGTGGATCAAACTGTGCAAAAAGCAGCATTTACACGCGATGACACTCCGATGGCGATGTCATAAAGTGATGTTGTGTGGAGACCGTAGATATGATTATTCCTGACAATAATCTTTGCAACAAAGCAGAGTTAGTGCAACATAAAGATCTAAATGTCTGGCCACACGTTTGTCTCCGCTATGCAAACAGCTGACTAACAACAACAGTCCCAGCTGTGTCCTACATACAAGGAGAACGTCGTTTCTCTGTGTGTGCGTGTGTGACACACACGCACACACACGCACACGCACACACTGCAGAGCCGGAATCACACTGTACCATCTGGGCAGGTGGAGGGAGGATCGGGTCCTGCCGGAGCGGACGAGCGCAGGACGCGGGGCTGCGGCGGGGGGTCCGTCCTGCAGCCATGGAGCCGGAGATGAAATGAGGAGACTGCGTCTACTGCGTCACCGCCGCTTAAAGGGACCGCTGCACGCCCTGATGGATGTGCGCGTGGCTCAGGTGAGTGACTCCACCTCACACCCGTTCACGCATACGTCTGTCCTAAAAACAATTCTAGCTGAAGACTAAAATGCATCGTTCAATGTCAAATTTCAAAAGCACAGACTATGACGAGCATCAGAATAGGAATTCAGCTGCACGTGCCAAACCCGAGTAATAGAACATTGTCTACAAAAAAACCAACAACGATACAGCAAATATTCAGCCATATTTGTTTCATACAGATATATTTATTTCACTCCCACAGACAGAATGCTTTAAAGGAAGAATGTTTAACAATATCAATAAAACCTGCACTTTATGAGTTTTTTCGTGAACCTTAATGAAATTGTAAAATTTGACTTCTCCAATATAAAAAGCACAACGGAAACTCAACTGACAGCTTGTGTAGGGCAGGGCTAATGTACAGGAGGTGGCTCCTCAGTTTTACTGAATGAGGGACAGAAGTTTGGAATAAATAGAAGAGGAACAAGTAAACACATTAAACCTGCAGTTTAACCTTTAAAGACGCCCAGAATGGCTGTATAACACAACATGTTAATATCAAATATTATTACAAAATGAATGGTTTTAAATCACTTTTGAAATCAACAAAAAAACACCTACAGAGTCATGGAAACCATGCTGTTTCTTTGGTGACCTTCCCATTTCTCACAAAGGAGAAAAAGTGCCTAGAACAAACACAACAATATTTGTACAACTTTGTCAACACAAAAACATTTACAGGGTTCTTGTAGGTTCTCCAAATGAAATGTACTTTAAATACCACATTTTTATTACTCATCTCCATCACATTTATTTGGATTACTTTACAGCTGGCTATAACAAAAACTCCTGATTATATGTGTAAATAAATGAATGGATGGAGTAATTAATTAAAATTATGTGTTAATTTTAGAACTGCAACATGTAGATTATTTGCACTGGCAGCTTTTTTGGTTACTCAATTAAACCTTTTAGTCGTTTCTCAAGTGGAGACTTACATTTTTTTTATTATTTTTTTTTTACAAAATGTAAATATTTAATCTTTTTTTGGGCCATATACAAAAGTTAATGAAACATCTTTTATGGGTGAACAACAGGAGAAAACAAATGGCTGATGAGAAAATATATTGACCTTTTGTAAAATAAATGTAAGAAATAATACCTTTCAGTGCTTTTTTTTTTTTTTTTAAGGAAACTGTTTTTTAAGATTCATATCCTGAAGATACCCTGGTACAAACATGTGATTTTTTTTTCTTTTAAGGCTATTTTTTCTATTTTTACCCTGCTTAACCTTTACTACTGTTGTCAGATCCAGTAGAACCGGGACTGCAACTTTTTTTTAAGGAACCCAAGCTGTGATTTTATGAACCTCACGCTTTTTGTTTCACTAATTGTAGAACTTGGGACCTGGAGATGAAATGATGTCCTCGTAGGGGGCGCTCTGACGCAGGTGGAGGACTTCCTGTTTCTTCAAGACGAGTAGACAGAATAAAGTGGATGCAGCCTGCATGCGAGTGCCCCCTTCACAAAGTGCCTTAACGCTGAACGTGGTGCCACTGCCGTTCTGACACTGACTCTGAGACACACACACATACACAGGATTTTAATTTCCCAGCATTATCCCAAATCCCGGGCCTTCCCATCTTTAAATCCCTGTCCGCTGTGGATTCAGATTTTTTTTTCTGCCTTTCACTGCAACACTGATCAAGGGATTATTTTTAGGTTCTTACTTTGAGAGTGTTGAGAAGCGTCTGTGCTTGCCTGCTTATCCTTCTCTCCTCAAAGTCCTGGCTGTCCATAGTCTGTGTGTTAGAAAAAGACCATCATTCACTCGGGGATACCGGGCAGGTCTCCAAGGCAGCGTGTGAAATTAACAGCCGCCATCTGTCAGATGCTGATAGATAGTTGCTTGTCTGCGGTGCCAGACATGTTCACAGTTAACCATCTATTATTAATTTCCTTGAACTCCAAAGAAAGGGCCAGTAAAATGTGGAGTCCAACAGAGTCCAACTCTGGGTCCCTTTTCTATTGGTGGGTGTGTGTGTGTTGAAAGGCACCTGAGAGTCCAGGGAAGCTGACTGGGTGGGCTGCTCCATTTGCGACGGATGGACAAACATGGAGTCTTCTGATGGAAGGCCTGGATGAGTAAACTCTGACCTTTCATCCTGCGGAACACAGCGAGGCATCATGGATGAGTTCAATATTTTACCGCAACATGCCTCGTGTGGATTGGAAATGCTGATGCTTACACGTGCGACCTCTGTGTAACTGTCACTCTGGATGTTGGTTATTTGATCAAGAACTGAGACCTCAGTGTTGTGGGATTTTTCTGCATCGTCTGACGAATCTATGACACTGACGTCTGTCATGTCAGCCTCTTCCTGAACTATATAAAGATATAACATTTCAAATAGAGTGAAACGAATGGCAGAACACGAAGGACATCGTAGGGGACCAGAATGAGACTTTCTACCTTCTCGTCTGTCCTGCCGAATCACCTCAACCTCCTCACAAACCCCAAAAGACTTTGTCTGGAAAATATGCTTGGCAAAGAGCTAAAAAGGCAAAAAAAGTCAGATTTAACAGAAACAGCAGGAATTTCTATGTAATGATTATGATACAAGTCATTGCAGAGATCTTTTCACCTCCTTTATCTGTGGAGCTATGACAGGGGCACATGGCTGTGTAAAAAGTTTGTCTGTGCCTCCACGCTCCTTCCACTGCATGAGCTGCTTGGTGGGCGGGGCCATGTCCAGAGAGACGAGCAGATCGGAGTAATCTGAAATCTGCTCCTTGATGGTTTGGTTGCTCAGCTCTTTTTTCTGGTCCACGATCAACTTACGTTTTCTCTTCACCCTCCTCTTCTCTGTGTTTGCTGAAATGAGTAGAAAGGGGCAATGATGGGCTCCCCAACAATGTTTCAGAATAGTCGGTTGACTAGAATGATGATGCTAGAGTTTCTGAGAGCACTTGAAATACTACTAGTTTGCAAAATGTACATTTGAGAGAAAAAGTGCGAGAGGAGTTTGAGACGGTCACAGGTTCAAGGGTGAAGGCCTCCTCCTCATTGACGGACATGGAGGTCTCATTCAGCGAAGAGGTTCCTACTGCCCCTGAATCACTTCGGTTCACATCTGAAAAACATATGGAGCCTTGAATTATTCAAGCATTGGTGACAACTTGATGGGAAAAAATATCCAGTGGTCACATGTGAAAATATAAAACACTACTTTTACGACTGTTTAAACGAAGGTGCTTGACATGAATGTTGGAGTAGAATAAACACAGGATCTACTGTCCATTAGGATGAAATATGTATGTTAATGCTTCATCACCTTGTTGATCATTGGGAGAGGCATTCTCTGGATGTCCGATTTTCTGCTCTTGTGGGATGAAGTTGTTAGACTCAGCAGGATCACTGGAGTTTGTCAGAAAGTCTGCAAGGTTTATTATAAATGTTTTAGTTTTTAAAGGTAATCTAACAGAGGGGTTATCTTGCTACAAAGCTACATCCCTGATGGATGAGAGCAGTGAGAATCTTTATTTATAATGGGTTATCGTTCACAGGTTTCAAAATCTGAATTACAGAGCAAAACTATTTATTTATTTGTCTGCCAGTTTAGGGGCAACACAACTCATAGTTTTGTAAATATCCAGATATTCGATAACAGCAGTACTTATCTGCATCAACTAAAATGATATTTGGATATTGTGTATATAACTTGTTTACACTGCCTCCATGTGGATAAATGTGGTCACACAGGGATGGCAGAGATGAAAATATGGTGAAAACTGGCAATTTTTTTTTACAATAACTACCAATTAAGTCGAATACTTTATCCTCATCTCCGAAAGCGTCCGTCTGTTGTGTGAGGCTATGGTAGCTAATATCCAGCATGGCATTCTGGGGGACCCTGGACTCTCCTCCTGCCCATCACCACAAACAGCAAGAGGGAAGAAACATTCCATTGTCAAGTCTGCAGAGAAAAGCAGCTTCCCAGGAGACAAGCATTTTTTGTATTGTGTACATTTTTTGTGACCTCCAACAAAAATCCTGAAAAGCCTGTTACTGTTTCAGGTGTAAATCGCATTTTTTGAAGTGGATTTGGGTATGGGTATTGAATAGTTTTGAAAAACAATGGAGATCTATGGCATAGGTGACTAAGATATATCAGACCTTGGTTTACGGCTTTGAAATAAATGCAAACTAACTGGTTCTTACCCATTTCTCCGAAGTTCATAAAGTCATTTCCAAAATCTTCTTTCAGAGTAATTTCCTCTAATCGACTCTGGTTCAGTGAAAAGTGGTCCACAACATCTATGTCACTGGTGTCCCAGTACAAAGAGTAAATGGGACAAAGACAGAATACTTATTTATTTGGGTGACTGGAACAAACTGTAACCCTGATGTAAATGAAAAGATAAATCCTGCTTCCAGTATGCAGCAGAGAAAGAGGCCTATATTTTAATTAGGAGCATTCAGGTTTTGTATGACCGTGTCATTAAACTCCAAAATGAAAAATATGTCGAAGAAAATGGTCAAACAAAAACGAGACGTGCGTCTTAGAACAGGGGGACACTGTACCTTAGAGGTGGCAGCTTAGCATCAAAAGCAGAGAAATCTTCAATCAAGGTAATGGCTTTTATTGTTGCCTCAAGTCCATCCACAGGCAAATCTGTCTGACCTGGTGTATACAAAGGAAAAAATAACATTAACATGCAGATGGAACTTGAACCGGCATATCTCAGAAGACATGCGCTTGAAGAAAAGAGGCAATCCTTCCAATGAGAAAATAAAGCATAGTCAAACAAAAAGAAATAATAATAAAAAAATAAGGCTCAGGCTAGCACACATTGGTACATTTTTTATATATATATGTGTGTGTGAATATTTGTGAATTCATTCATTACATTCTGCCTCTGTCCATTCTGTCTGATATATTATTAATAGTCTATAAATATAAAGGATATAAATAATATTATAAATAGTCCTCAAGGAGGCATTATGTACACATTCCTTTCTGAAAATGAGGCTGATTAATTATGTATATGTCACCCTCTGGTGGTTGGTGCTTATTTAGGTTCAAGTATTTACAACTGAGGGGAATATTTACACCTGTCGGTGGAGTCAATAAACTACTGCGTACGTTAGCCCCATTTATTTTCTTATTTATTCAATACACGTAAAAAAGGTATTCTGTCCATAAAATGTCATTTATTTCTCCGCGGCTGCGATGCATAATTCTAATTGCAGCCTGTAAGCTCAGCCGCGCCCGTCTCTGTTGTCTCTGACACACACGCACGCGCGCTACCACGCACACACAGGTGGACTGACCTGGCCTGAAGGACATTTTGATTTTCACCAGAGCATCGCTGCAGTCAGCGTGGAGATACTTTGCTTTCCTGCAGTAGATCCTGACCACACCGAGGAGCAGGTGGC
Organism: Colistium nudipinnis; assembly: GCA_016785305.1. Lineage (NCBI taxonomy): Eukaryota > Metazoa > Chordata > Actinopteri > Pleuronectiformes > Rhombosoleidae > Colistium > Colistium nudipinnis. The sequence continues at coordinate 2,664,186 of JAFBJU010000499.1, read as the reverse complement.
CCGACGTCCTCAGACCCATCTTCATCTACAACGATCACACCACAACCTCAGCCAGGTAACACAACGTGACCCACACACAAAGACAGCGCTTTTTTTTCTTTTTTTTTTTACCTTTGAGCAGATGATGTCTCTGATGGCCGTTTCCAGATTACACTCGAACACGTGAGCCTTGCTGAGCTTCCTCTCCCAGTGAGCCGCTAACCAGATTTTTGCCAGAGGGCCGCGTTTAGACGTGAAGAGTTGTGTGTAGAACAACATGTTGTGTGGTTGTCTGTCACCTGTGGCAAACACAACTCCGACATTAGTGAGCAGTAAATGATTTCCCCAGTAACTTTAGCGAAGGGCTAATGTAAAGTTTGTCGAGTTAAGCTAACTCGCTGTTTTGCTAGCAGCTACCTTGGGTTGACAGGCTATATTGTTTTAGTTTGACATACGTCATTGGTGAAACTTTGCGGCCACGGAAAGAGTTTTAATACAATGAATAATTTGAGTTAAAACATACGTTTTTTTTTTCATTCAACTCTCATATAAGTTAGAAAACAAACGAGTTATTAAAAAGAACAGCAGCACCTCACCTTCACCGTGAAATAACCGCGGAACGCGAACATTAGTGAAACACGGAGGATACACAGAGGCTACACGGCTGAGGTGACACAACCCCAACTTCACGGTAAACAACAACTTTTACCGCCGCACAAATATGACACACATGTGACACACGTCATTTCTTTTGATTAAAAGTTGTATACAAAATGTATATATGTTTTTTTTATATTTTTGCAACCATAACTCCACCAAGCACTACTTCCGTATTTCAAAGTAAAAGATGGGTGTTTTCATGTTTATTAATTTAACTTAAGAAAGAGAAAATTATTTTTTTTCCAGTAAAGGTTTTTAAACCTAATTGTTTTGAGTCTTGTAATATTTAATGTGCAAACATTGTAATTTGGTAATTTTATTATTTGGAATAATCCATAGTAAAAGTCTATTAAATTGAATAATTTTCAGTGTTGACCCTGAAAAAACCTTTTACATCAGTAGTTGAAAATCTAAGTTACTGTTGGACATTGTGCAGCTAGAATACTTGTATAATACTGCTATTAAGTATTATTATTATTATTTTTTTTCCTTTTTTGACCTTTGCTGAATGGTTTTCCACTGTTTACAATGGATTCTCATGAAATGAGAAAAGTTACCTTTGGAGAAACTGCTGTAGAGGACTCTTCTGCAAATTGACTAAGGTGGATTGTTGTACAGTTCCGAATCACAACCAATTCCAATAGTGACAGGCTTGCCCTTGAACTTTAAAGCAAATTCTGTTAACATAGTCAGCAGTAAGTCATTAAAGTAACAGAATTATCACCACTTACAGCTTAAATAGTAATATTTGCTTCACATTTAATTCAGCCGTAATGTTTCAAACAAGTCACATTGGTTCAAAACCCAATCACATCCTGTTAAATCATAATAATTAGTGTGAAATTAGGAGATCTCTAAAGCTAAGAGGCTTGAGCTAAAAAAAACATTGCTTGAAAATGAATTTATGAACAGTAGCCAGTTTTCTTTCTGTTGATGAACGGATAGATTAATTGTTTAGTCATTTCAGATCCCAATCATTACAACACTAAGCACATGCAGCATACAAAAACACCAAGATGGGATTTTTTTTCTTAGGATTTTAGGCCATCAAACAGATTAGTTAATAATATGTTTATTTATCTAAGTGCACTATCGTGATTCACTCTGGTTAGTAGAGAAGGGAGTAGGTGTGATGACCTTCATGTAGTTATGCAAGAGATGGAGTGGAGATGCCTAAACCCAGAGAAACACCCCTGAATTGCTCACATACCCACAAAAGTGCAAAAACAAAAAAGACAATTAAAGATGCTGAAATGAATTAGTATTGTCCATGTCTGATGTACTGTGGCTGCACACAGCTGATGCATCAAGTCATGGTCTGCATTTCAGAGACGGGGGTGGGGGAATCACTGTCTTAGGGCAGCTGAGGATTTGGGAATTGAAAAGAGAGAAATGGAATGAAGATGTGAATGCAAATGTTGTATCCAATCCTTTCTTTGGGTATGCTCCACTGTCATTACCTCTGAAGGGCCTTTTAATTGAAGCTCTTTAATATTCAGGTACTGTGCTGGGTAAACTCACTCCGTCTGTTTCCCTTCGTTTTTATAAATCCATCTGTATAAAAAGTCTGCACAGTCTACATAAAGGAGAATTATACAAATAACAGACCGGGGAAAATTGTTTTAGTTTTGTTGGCTTTGAAAGATACCCACGTAGAATTACTCTTATTTGTTTTAATTGCTCCTCTGGCTATATCTCTGCTGCTTTAAATTGGTTTGCCTGTGAAAAGCTTATCCTAAAGGCTTCCTGTTTTTTACCTGGAGCAAAATAAATGACTTGGCATATAAGTCAATCCTTGGTGCATATTTTCCTGGGCTCCCTGGTGGCATAGTGGATCACTTCAGTAGTGTATATAATATATATATCTTAAAGTTTTGTATTAAGATGTCACACCCTATGGGCCTTTATGTGCTTTTTGGGTGCACATGCATATTATCTTCAAAGGGTTGGCAACCTCCCCCAGCTGTAACTTTGCTGTCATCATGATTTTGGTCAGTGTGTGCAAAGATACTCCTCGTAAAAAAAAAAAAAAGGAGTCTCGGTGGCTACAAAAAAGAGAGGATAAAGCTGCACTACAATAGATGAGGTGGTATATCGTCTCTAGCACCTTCCTGGAATCGGCTTCGAATCATGTCAGACATTGTTTCAATAATTTTATCGTTTATCTGGTGGATGACATTGTTGCTTTACTAATAGAAAGCTATGTCAGGTTATGTAGACAGATTACACGATTCGAGCAAATTACTTAAGCAAAGCAATATAAAATACTATTGCACATCTGTATATTTTGTCTTAAAGTTTCAGATTAAGCCTGTCCTGAAATACTAATGCAGTTGTAAAGAATGAGGGGAGACTTTTTTTTAACCTTTGACTGAGTTGGTCCCCAGGGTGCTGCCAACGATGACAACGGATTGTAGAAACTTAGAATGCAAATGAACTAGAACTTGGTATGCTGTTAAATTGATTAAGATTTTTCCCAAGCATCCCTGATTTATTAAAATGACTCGGGTAGATGAGTTTTGCCCATCTACATATTTGGATCATTTGTCACATGGAAAAACAGTTATTTTTATTTATTTTTTTAACTTTAAGACTAATTTTATGTTCGCTATTCCACTGGATGATTTATTTCCATGGTGCATTGGGACACTTCTTTGAAAAGAGGGAACAATTCCAAATCGATGTGATCATTCAATTATTTTATTACTGTCGTAAATAAAGCTGCACGAGAAAAGGACTTGATAAACAGTATCGACACATGGGATATGTTTTGTTTTGTAAACATACATGGAGTCACACAGCAGCTTACCACATTAAAATGACCGAGCAGAATTAAATATAGAACTGGATGTATTCAGATTTTAAGTGACGGGTATGGTACGTATCCAATCCTAAATGAATGTCTTTTTTTTTTTACTTTGTACTGTTTGCTGAGGTGAAATTGAACTGCTGTCCTTTTTTTTTTTTATTCGCTCTTTAATTAATTCGCATAGATTGTGCCAATGTGATTTTTCTGGGGTTATACGACGGTCTCCGGTAGAATAATTGCAGGCTTCATGTAAGGACCTCTTGATTTAAGTGATCGTCCACCTCCATCCCTCAGGCTTTTTGTGTCTGCTACCTTCTTTACAGGAATGTACTTTTTTTCTTCTCATATGCTCGTTTTCTGTTTTGATTGCACTGCTCAATCATATAAAGTGAATCCTCATGTTTAGTAGTGTTTTCCTGCTGTATGCTACTTTCATCAGGGAGCTGCTTTAAAATGTCGCCTAATTAACCTTGAAGCCAGCAGGGGCTCACCGTCTCATTTTCTTCTCCCTCAGAATCCTGTTAAGCCACGGCGCATTAAAATGAAACGGGGATAGGAGCCGACTTAGAAGGAGGCATCGAGACTTTGCGTGTATAAATTATTCTGTGGCAAATCTTCTCGGTGTGCCCGGTGTGGATTTTTTTATTTTGAATCTTAAGCATTTCACTTTAAAGGAGCTGCTTTTGAGTGACATTAAGGGTCTTTGCAGGATTTGTCATGCTATGAAGCCTCTGTGACTCACGCTTATTACACCTTGTGTGTGCGCTGTGTGTTGTTTTGCTGTCTGTTTGAGCACCTTTCCCAGCTCGTTTGCTTCGTCCTAGAGGAAGTGGGCTTGTGGTTCGGCTGAGAGCTGGCTGACTGTCACCTCCCTGTACGTGGATCCAGTCAGGACGCAGGCAGTCCTTTGGGCCGCTGTCACGCGACACAGGGCCGCGCTCTCCGCGCAGTGCAGACACGCGCCGTAGCTCTCCTGCTGTCCATTGGACAATCGCGTGGCGAGATCCGTCTCCTTATTGTGTTGCGATTGGGATCCCAAGCGTTCCTTTGGCTCCGACTGTGGACTTCCCCTGTAGATCCTCTGGCGCAACATGGACGTATCCCTGTAGAGACACTCGCGGAAGTTGGGCTTGCACAACAGGTAGACCATAGGGTTGTAGATAGTGGAAGACTTGGCAAACATGGCAGCCAGGGCAAAGGCAGAAGGAGGAACCTGGGCCGCATCTCCAAAAGCAGCCCACATGGAAACGGCTGCGTATGGTGTCCAGGCCACCAGGAAGCCTATACACACGGCCACTGAGAGCTGTGGAGGACAGACATGGTTCTTTAGTTTCACACACATAGTAAGGCAACCGTGCACATATTTGTAGCTTCATTTATGATTATGTACACACACGGCTTGTCCTACTCCGATAGTGAGTCATCAACAATGTATTTTCACTTATTTCCCTCAAATCCTGCCAAAATCCTAGAGTCAGAGATGCTGAAGTGACTCATCCGTGTTCTCTGACCTTGACAATGAGAGCGTGCGCATTGGTGCTCTTGGTCTGCGGTGACACGTGCTGCTGGACGGCCTGACGTGAGCCCCGCACTGTCAGCAGAATGAAAGTGTAGGAGAGGAAGATGACGGCGCAGGGCAGCGCGTAGCAAAAGAGGAAAAGGCAGATGATGTACGAGAGAGCTGAGAGCTCGTGGTTGGGTGCGTGCCAGTCTATGCAGCAGGCTGTGCCGTAAGGTTCCGTGGTGTAATGTCCCCACTGTGCCAGGGGCCCGATGGCAAACACGGACGCGTAGCACCACACTCCAACCACCAGGAGGCGGGCATGCGAAGGGGTGAACTTGTTACCTGATCAGGAGATGGGGGGGGGAAAAAAATGCTTTGGAATTATTCTGGTGCTTCGTGATGCGATCCGCAAGTGCTCATCAGGTCAGTCGGTCGCGCGCTCACCATGGTTGGGGAAGCAGACTTTAAGGCAGCAGACCAAGGAGAGGGCCGTGAGGTTGGTCAGGCTGCACAGACCAAACAGCACTCCACACATGGCATAGAGCTGACAGGTGACTTCTCCAAACAGCCACCTGTGCGCACAGAGACGATTATTTTCATTAGCACCAGATGTACAGATGTGTTGGATTAACCCATCGGTTGCTTGGTCTGCCCACAACCCAAATATATTCACTTTAATGATATAAAATACAAAAAGGGAGAATTATCACCATAGTAATCGTTCTACTCAATAGAAAAATAACTTGGCATGTGAGTGTCTGTAGTTGTTAATTATTGCTCACTGAGAACTTTGTTTGGAGGAAAGTCAAGAGGATCAAATGACATGCCTGTGTGAAAAAGCTGAAGGGATTGCCAAAGGGAACAAAGACAATGTCATCCCAAGGTCACTGATGGAGAGATTGATGATGAAGAACTCTGCTGGCTTCAAGGTCGACCACTTGTGATACGCAACAAGTAGCAGAATGCAGTTGCCTAAAAGGGACAGTATACCTAAAAGAGAGAGAGAGAGAGAGAGAAAGAGACAGATTGAGCTGCAGTGTAGAGATTGTGCATCTGCAGAGATTCGTCACGAATGCGAAGAAACGACACATTTATCATCGTCTTGGGTGCAGACTTACAGATTATGCAGTAGAGTGAGCCCATGAGGATGTCGTACTCCTTGGAGATGGTGGAGGCAAACCTATCAGATGTGTCTGAAGCATTTCCCATCTAAAATGTAAACATTGGCACAGAGACGTAAATGACGGCAAATGCAGAGGATTGACCGAAATGTGATTTGTGAAATAAAATGGACAAAGCCAGAGAGTACTGCAGTGAAAACTGGTCTGGGTGTTGCCACAATCACAGCGTCTAAATTGTGGCCTGTGATTTGAAGTGCAAGCTTTGCGCAATGCCTACAGGATCGGTTGGAGGGAACAGATGAAAAAAAAAAAAAGCTTAAATAAAAAATAATCTGTGGCAAAACAGGAATATACAAAGCATGATTGACAGATGGAAATCATTTGAAAGACTGCGTCTTTCAGGATTTACGACATGACAATGGGACGAGGGATTAGGAGCTGGAGGGCAAAGCGTTTGTGATTAAGATCAAAAGGTCAAATTTGCTGGGGGGTCGGACTCACAGGTTTGTCCCCAGCTGACGCGCGTGTACTCGTGATTCAAGCATGCACATGCACAAATCTATGACGACAAATGTTCTAACGAGAAAAGCTCAAGACTGTGGTCATTCTGCCATGAATAAATTATCCTAGTGGACTGTTAGCGGAAATCTTAATGGTGTCTTCGGCATCGGTTGAAGCATGTCGGAGGCACTCAGGCTCCTTGTTATAACCCATACTTATCCTTATCTAGCCAATCAGGTGCTTCTCGCCCTGCAATCCACTGTACGAGATGATGAATGCTATTCAGAGGATTACTTTGATTTGATACAATAAACTCTAGAGTGAAAGGCGGGTAAAAAAAGTTGTCGGGCTGTCTCAGAGGACCTAGAGGGAATTTCGCGTCTCAGGTTCTGGGGCAATCACCACAGGAGAAAAGAAGGAGACTTCATTATTATGGAAGTGAGCACACCGATCTATGACGGCACGTCCAGTCGGTCTGAGTGGAGGACACTCGGCCCTTTTAATACATTGTCTCCACTGCACATGCACGATTGTTGGCGCATATAAATATATATACCCACACACTTATTTATGTATTTTTATTCAAGATTTAGACATGCATTTGTATTAAAGATTCAGTATTTAAGACCGTAGCTTTCTAAAATATTTGTCCTACAGTATATAGTTGTGTTTTTGCTGTCTCTTGGGCACTTTTTCCTAAGGTGAATGTATTTTTTTACTCTTAACAGCAAATATTAGTCAATATTTTGCAGGGTGTAGGAGTTATTGGCATTTATGGGTAAATGTGTATATTATAACTTAACCTAACCCAGAGCTCCCTATTCCAGGAATGCAAGAGACCCTTCAGGACACATAAAAGCAAGAGTCAGTGTTTGCTTTGTAATGTGACGTCGATACGAAAGGCCCATTGTGACAAAGCACCTTAGTTTTAGCTTATTAAATACTAACGCAGACATAATGAAGAATTTTAGATTTTTATTTGAACACAAGGCTTGTAGCAGCCTCAAAAGTGGATTAACACAATGGCTCCCCTTTTCCTTCTCACACCTCACACAATCCTCAATTATCATCCCTTTTCGTTGACCACACTGTGCCAAAACCACACAAATTGTGTCCGGGTGTCTGCGTGCAAACTCAAAGACCTGCTCAAAATGTGTTTCCGCTTATTCGAGGGGCTCGCATATGATCACCTCAAAGATTTAGTGCTTGCATGAATCAAAACAACTTGACTTGCCCAGACTTTCTCTCAAGTGAGCTCCTCTTTAAGCTCCACTAAGCCTGAGTGAGCAGCGTTTCCCTCCATTTTTGAGCCATCTGTTGAGTTGAAAAAGCATCGTTCAGTTTGAAAAATGAACCCCTCATAGTAGGACTGGGCAAGGTTGTAGAAATGGAAGTTGGATCAGTTGTAGTTAATGTATATATATTTATTTATTTAAATGTATTTAAATTCACAAAGACTCATTATTGTTAATGAATGAAAGCTGATGAATCCAGACAGTTGCATTATAGGGGGAAAAAACTGTACAAGCATTACATTGACACATAAAATTAAACTTCTGATATGTTGCTTATGACAAAAGTTCACATATATGATGTGTTCCGAGTTGGACCTAAATGGGTTTCTCATTAACAACAGCCTGAACATGTGTATGGAACGGTAGAAATGGGAAAACCTATGCTAGCAAATCCGAGGGAGGAGCTAGACGCATAGAGCTGGGCGGAGCTTCGGCAGATGAGCTGTGGCTCGGCTCTGCTGTGACGGAGTCTGGCTAAACTGTCCACCACCATTTTCATTTTTTTCTGAGCCTGGCAGAATAATTCCTGTGTTCAGCAGTGATTAACTGGGCGCCTTTGAGCCATTCGACCTCCAGATGATAACGCACAGAGTCAACCCTATTATCTTATTTTTGAGGCACATTGGACCTTCATCCGCTCTCAGCCCGGCGCCTTTTTACCAAGTTTGCCGTCTCTGTGGAGGCGTTTCATTTGTTGAGAGGAAAAAAAAAAGAAAATATTTATCCGTGGGCTTCTTTCGTGTAGTCCACACTTCTGTGTTTACCCCTCCACTAAGTGTGTGACCGGTTTTCCAGAAGCATGACTTCAAAGTTGTGCGTACGTCACGGGAAGTCACTGCTGAAACTTGAACTGTCACTCAGATCCATAGCTGATGTCAGTTAAGATAATCAACCATTAAAAGGCTGACAGACACGCAAGGGCAACGCGACCACATGAGCGTGAGCTCATGAGCAGTGACAGTGACATGTCTGAGTGTCTGCGCGGTTTTCGGAGATTGACGGCCAGTGGCGCAGCTCATTCTGTGACCTTTGTGCCAAATTGTGACCTCTGAACATTATAAATCCCTTCATATTTCTGAGAAGCCAGAGTTTTTTTGTTTTTTTTACTCATTCCTGGAGATCAAATGTAAAGTCTGACTAATCGTAATTGTTCTCCCGCCCGTCTTATCTGACATTTTTCCCCTCTGCTCGGTAATGCAGAAGATAACGTGGGCATTGGTCCTTTTGATTTCATCTGTGGCAGAAAAAAATTATAATTCTTAAAAATGGCCTCCAGTGCATCATCATCATCATTTGAAGCCACTGGAGTTTTGGAGCCTTTGACATTATGAATCATAAAATACTGTGTATTTCTGAATTTAGAGTTGGATCTTGTATGCTGGGGCAACATGAATCTACACTGTTCTCGCTGGGGACATGTTCCCATTATTTATGCTCTCGTACGTTAAAAACATCTCATTATTTTATATAATCTTACAATTCCCTTTTAATAGTGTATTTTCCTTGGTTGGGCATGTTTACAAGTCCTCAAAAATGTCCCAGTATAGAGCTTGTTTTCCAGCACACTTCTCAATTCATCTATTGTAATTCTGTGTCTTGTGTTTTCTTTCAATTGATCATCTCAATTCATGAATTATTCATTTGGTCTTTAAAAGGGAAAATGCAACGGCATTTCAGTGATTTTTTTTTTTGTGTCTTCCAAAACCCACGTACAAGAAAAGCCACATATTCTATTGGTTTCTGCCCCAAAAAAATGTGTGGCATTATTGCTTAAAAATGGACTGTTTGTAGCTGCCGCCTCATCTGAGAGTGATTGACAATGACAGGGGATGTGAATGCCACCACCGTACAATATTTACACCATGTCCGCAGCATGACAGAGTGGTTCCAGGCTACTCTTTCCAACCATTTCAGGGCATGCTGTGACATTATCTTGCGTAACGACTGTGGAGACTGATCACGTGAGACAATGTGCACCTAACGCAATGTGTTTACCCAGCCCGGCTTTGCGGTATAATAAATGTATGACAGTGGAGTGTTCAGATTTTGAATGGATTTTTAGGTTTTTGGCCTGCTAGAACGTGGCTTTCCTTTCACCTCATGTATTCATATTTAACATATTACCGTGGCATCTGGCAAATTTGAATCTTAACATGTTTTCCCTATAACAAATGACATTATCATCTTTGAAGTAAAGATGAGGATTAAACATAGAATACATATTTTTTTTTTTTTGTTTGGATTAAAGCAAGGAAACAGATTTGACCTTAGGGCAGTGGTGATGAGGATAAGATCAGAAATGGGAGACATATATATATATATATATTTCCAAAAGACAATTTATTAGGATAAAAGCTAATGTAAAAAAAAATATATATATATAATATGTTGGTCATTGGTTCATATGTTGGGCTGAACTGAATTAGTTTTATTATTAGCTGCATCTCTGAGTCTTTGATCTCTGCGCCTTGGGGAAGGACGCCTTCCACGAAGAATGCACAAATAAATAAATAAAGACAATTGTGCCACCCTAGTAAGTCATGTCATCATCACTTCGCCATGAGTACTTCCTCCCCACGACACAACACAAACACATTACATAACCACGGTCTGCGTACGGGAGTGTTTCTGCGTTAGTTATGGGCGGTCTTGTGTCACGGCTGTTTGCATTTATTTGCGTTTGACTCTCATCGACAGTTGAAGGTCATTCACTCTCGTAGGAAGACACCATTGTTGCTCGTTGTCAACATACTGTACACACAACGCTGTAATGACAAACAAATGAATGGTCACACACGTCTCTGTGCAGGCAACAACGATTGATGCTTCCTTAACGTAGACTCGCATGCCCGGTAAAAGATAATGTGCGGTCAGCAGATCTCGAAAGTGACCTGTGTTGTCACAAGACAATCTGTGACTTTTTTCTGGAGAGGTCTGATCAGTGATGTCATCACTGATCCTGCCGTTTGTCTGCGATGCCTGTGCCTTCATTTCCTCTAGCGCAGTCACTTCACTTTCACTTGTTGTGATGTGATGGCATTTTAAATCTTGCCACTTTAGTGCCCTTTCAGTAAATAGCAGATGAGCACAAGCAGATGTAGTCAAACAAGAGTTGTAAGAGAACAGCCATTATGGGTCAGAGTTGGCTTCTTTGCAGAGAGAAATAACAGATTTTTTTTTCTTAAGTTAAAGAGTTATCTCACGATCCATGACTGAATATTGAACGCCACAAAAATCCAACAGCTGCCAAATTCCTCCTGTTTGCTATTTAATCTAATTACTGAAACCACACCAGACTCCTCACCGCTGTGGTTCTTACCTTCCAGGAAGGAATGGCTCGTCCTCAGCGAAACTCATGGAGGCCAGGTGGAGAGCAGGAGACGGAGGAGACGGAGGAGAGAGAGGAGGCAGAGGCAGAGATTCAGGCTCCGCTTTGAGGTATCCTCCTTCCCTTCACTGACGCACACTCGCACACATCTGGCCAGGTGGACACGCTCCGTGTCGCTCACACGGCACGTGCGCTCGGCATCGTTGTGGAGATGCACTGTGGGCCACCGATGTGGAACGAAAAGCCCACAGAGAGAGCGGAGAGAGAGAGAGAGAGAGAGAGCGCGGGGGGAGAGAGAGGGAGAGGGATAGAGAGAGGGGAAGGGATCAGTTTAATGCTGGCCAGCTCTGAGTGTCATTGATGACTCAAAATACCAACTCGCCCCCCCCCCACAAAAAAATAAAAAAAATCCTCAATCCATCCTAACTCACCACCACTTATCTCCTACATATATGAATTGTGTATGTGAAGCATGCGTGTATAGGTGGATTCCTCCTATATCTGTTTCCACACGTACGCACATGTGTTCAATTCTGCGTGTATGTATGTTTCTACAAGTCACTTGGTGTGTGTGTGATGGATCCTGGAAGTAGGGTAAAATGTTTTGTTTTTTTGGGGGACCCTGTCGGGGTGGATTTTGACCCTATTTGGAATATTTTTTCTCCGAAAATAAAATTGAGTTTGATTCTACTGGAATGTTAATGTGGCAGGGTTTGCTTGTGAAGTGGTCATTTGAAATGAAACCCACACGAATTGTAATGTTTTATTGTGTCAATTTATACAGGAATATTTGGCAGCTCATTTTTCCCCCAGCATGCTCCTCATTGTTCACAACGTGGCACTGAAGCTGTGCCAAGTTTTTGATTGCCCTCAAAGAAAGCCAGTTTCTACCAAGGCACAGTCAATAATTATGTAAGTCTGCAATTATAATTATGAAATGTTGAGGTGTAATGTGTGCATGGAATTTCAAATCTTGGCCGATCATACCTAATTCAAGGGTCAATTATGTATTAAAAAAAAAGAAGATGTGCAGCATCCACAGTAAATCCAGCCCTGGGCTGGGGGCATGCGAACGGCACCCGAAGCGCTGTGTCATCCTTCTTCATCCGACCCCGCCGCGCAGTTTGCTCGCAGACTGGCAGTCATTGAAAGCTGCTTAAGGGAGCGTGGGCTCGCTGGCTGAGCGGAGCCAAGGCCGGGGGGCCCGCCGGAGAGCAGGGCTGTCATGTTAATACCTCGGCGCTGAGCCCTGGTCCTTCTCGGGCCTGGCACTCCCCGGACACCTTTGGATTCACTTAGTGTCACAGCCCGTGCTCCGCTGTCGTCCGGGGAGTCCCTCGCTGAGTGATTTAAAGATGGCAGTGGGCAGGGAGTGATCAGAGCAAGAGGGGGAATTAGTTCAGAGTATTTCAACACGACAGCAGTCGCTTTCCATTAGAACCTTTGGACACAGTGGATGTCGGTGGGTTAATGTTCCCGCCGTGAGATGGCAGCATGCTGAAGTCCATTCCGACACTTGTGTTCAGGCAGAAATGTTCTTTTCACGTTCATGGATCCCAGAGGATGACTCCTACTGACGTTGTTGAGTCGTTTGGCTTTTGAAAAAGTCAAAGTTACCAATTATTGTTTGAAATATCTACTGGGTGACTTGGTTCAACATCTGGTGCTGATATCCGTGATGCTGCATGTATATTAATGGCTTTGACGACCCCTTGACTTTTCTTTTAACACCACCATAAGCTCTGACATTTGTGGTTTGGAGTAATTTTTTATTTAATTTTTTTACAGCTGCTGGAATAATGATTATGACATTCTGTACAGGCATTCATGTTCTGCCTCAGGATTAATTGTAATAATTAGGAATGCTTTTACAGCCATAGCAGGTGTGTTCCTGAGGCAGAGTCGCTCATACTTAGGTTTGGAAAAGAGGCCATTATAGGAGATATACCAGAAACTGAAAAAAAATATATATATTTTACAGCTTGATACTTTGAGAACCCAGAATTGGTCCCATAGATTGTCATCCGGCGTCATGTGAGGTTAGCAGTGCCTGCACTGAGAGCAAAGGCCATCCCTCAACCTTTCAGAAGTTGGATTACAAAGCTTTAGGCTGTAGGATTAATTTGATAAGCTACTGCAATATGAGTAATTGGCGCTGCTGGGAGTTGGAGTCTTGCCAATGAATAATTTGAATGTGAATAATGAACGTCTTTTCTGATGAGCACTTTTTTTTGAGGCAACTGTCATTCTAATGACGGAATCCTCCATTCTGCCCAAAGACAGAGGAGAGAAGAAAGGTGTCTGAGAAAGAAATGTCAAATCCAGACCTTTTCCTGTTGGAATCTCTGAAACAGTTTGTAACCATTACATTATCAGCTAGGTGGAATAGAATCCTTGCTATGACGTGAATTTGGCATTAGTATCAGAACATGACACCCCTACTCCCTAGCTATCTACCTATACTGGCACACAACTCATTCATGTTAATAGGCCTTGAAAGGAAATATATATACACTATACAGTGTTTCCCCTACCATTACCTTGGGGCGGGGGGGGGGCACTGCCCCTCTTGCAGTTAGGGTTGGAGCATAGTGTTGGGGTTCGGGGTTAGGGGATTGGGATGAAAATCACTCTGGGACGACACCTTTTTGACCAACCTGGCAGTTGGCTACGTCCCCACTATATTGACCCTTCCACATCCAACGGTACCATCCACAAGTCTCTATGACGTTTGGAAGTTGGTGAAATAGCGTAAAGTCAAAACGTATCATCACGTTTTATGCAAGTAACTTTTGATAGGAAGGTCTCATCGACTTTCTGTTTTGCTCCGCCCCCCCATTTTTGGCCTTTCCGCATCCAACGGTACCATACACTGCTCTATCGGCACCCTGTATTTACCCAATATAATACAACCCTCCTCCAGCTATTGTGCAGTTGTTCAGTGTAGAGGATACATTTTACTGACTCTTGTTAAAATTATATTATTATGTTAAATGTTATTACTTCTTATTGCTGAGAAGCTCTGAGTCTTTGATTCAAGGTGACCCGCTTCAGGGTTTTCTCTTGTATGAGATGACTAAAATCCACATTGTCCCTTCTTGGACTATACTCTATACTCACTATAATGAGGACAAAAACTCTCATTTCACCTTAAGCCTCGACAGAGGACATTATATAAGACAATTCACATTTTGGGCCACTGCAGCCCTCTGTTTACTCAAATGTCATTTGTCCTCTGACTTTGTGCCAGCTTTGCCTTTTTCTATTTGGGTGCACGCCTTGGTCGGTGACTGTGTGCGAGGTGTGCTGTGAGCATCAGGGTCGGATCCGTGAGGCAGCAGAGCAGAGACTTTGAGTCAGAGGACAGCTCACCGGAGCCCCCGATTGCCCTTTATGCCAAAGTGTTTTCTTGGAAACAGTAAAGATTGATGGGATGTGTTTGGGTTTGTATTAGAACTTAAATGAGGCATGTGTGGAATACAGACATTTTATTCCAGAAATTTTTTTATGGGGCCCTTTGGTGGGACGTTTGTGGTGTCGCTGAGAAGTTTTAGTGCAAGGGTTAATAGACAGTACCCTCTTATCCAGTTAATCCTCTGTAATTGGAAATAAGAACAACCCTTGCACCTGAAGAATGTCACTCTCTTCACTTACAGCAGGTGCAGGGCCATTACATGGTGTCATAATCTAGGTTTATATTGGTGTCTAGAGACCACTCCGTCCATCACGCAGCAAATCTTAAAAAAAAACATTTTTGGTTGTCCCTCTTCTCTGTCCGCCCCCATTACTCCCCGGCGTTTCCATTGTTACTATTCACCACATGTCTTGGGCTAAAATGACACCATCTCCAACATAGTTGTCATTTTAATGGTTGTTTGTCCTACCAGGGAAGAGGAACTAACAGGGGAGCGTTATTAGCAAGGTGACCTATTGCCCTATTGTGAAGTCTGGTAGGGATTGTGCTCAGAAAATGTGGCTGATTTGGTGATATTGTTGCCCTTTATCACCTTGGAAATAATGCCTGTTTTTTTCTCATGGCAAACATGACCTCTATCCATTAACTTAATTTTGTGTTAAGTGTTGCTTTCTAGTTGTCTGGTTTGGACATCAAAACTCCTGACCTCCAAAGTCAATCTGAAGTTCAGTGTTGTCGAGACATTCAATTCAGATGCCAATAGGGCTTTATTATATATCGCTTTTATACATATTTAACATCTTTTGCGTGACATATCTGTTAACCAAACAAACACTGTAAAGAAACATTTTTATTGGTTTTTCAATAAAGTACTTGAAAAGTAAGAATAGCAGCCAATGCTCAAGAATACAAACCATATAAAAACATAATATCTTGGATACTTCTAGTCTAGACATAATAAAAAAAAAAACATTACAAAAACTTGTGAACATTGTTAAACAAATGTTAATATATACGTAATATAATAATTGTTCGTAGGCTTTACAGAAACAGAACAGTAAGGTGCAGTTTGCTGTTGTTTTCCTTAATTACAGGAGCTCTAAACAATCACCCATTAAAACAAACAGTTCATTGTAGCACCTTCATGATAAAATGTCATGATTCTGTGTTATTGACGCAGGCAGAATTAGCTTCCATTTTTCAGCTTTCATTTCAAACTGTAAGCTAGCTAAAATCATTCCTAGTTCAGTGCAGGTTCAAAACATTTTGCATTTCACAATTCACACAAAAAAATATGTTTTTTTTTTTCCGGGGGGGACCCCCACTACAACTGCAGAATATTTCACCATTTGTAAAATCTATTGTCCATATAAATCGTACTAATTCAAAGCGAAGGTGTCCCCTCGTGCCGTCTCCGCCCCCAGCTCTAGACTTTGTTGCGTGGGCTCTACCTTTTCCGTGCAGTTTCTGAGCCCGCCTCTCAGCTCAGACAGCTGCTGAGTGTGTCTGGACAGAGTCCCGTTCACTTGCAGAAGAAGCCCGTTGGATTGTCTCTCCAGCTCCTCCCTGATTCTCTCCAGGTCGTCTGCCAGGAAGTTCAGGCCTTTGCACTTGTCCTCCACTGTGGCCACGCGGCCCTCCACCTCTGTTACTTCTTTCTGGACTCCTATAGCCGTGCTCCTGCAGCCCTGCACCCCCTCCGCCAGCCTCCGCTTCATCTCGTGCAGCTCGCCCTTGACGCGGGTCAGTTTGCGCTCCCCCGCCCCGAGCATGGAAGCCTGATGTCCCACCAGCTGGACCACACCCTTAATCTGCTGGGCCAGGCGTGCCTCCCTCTCGTGCCAGGAGTTATTGGCCTGACCCACCTGGTGGACGACTGTTCCCAAGGAGCTCTGGAGGCCTCTCAGAGTGCGGTTGACTAAGCGAACATTAAACTTGAGGACTGTGAGCTCGCCGTGGATGGGCGTATCTCTTTCTGCCTGTTCCTGCTGGTCCTTGAGGCTGAGATGCTTCAGGATATCCTGCAGTGTGCCATTCAGGGTACTCAAACGGTCATCCTGCATGTCCAGCACTTCCTTCACGTTCTGCTCCTCTGTCAGGATTGGACCTGACGCGGCAGAGTCTCCCTGAAAGGCCGAGCGGCTTCCAGTTGTGGAACAGGAAGAGGAGCAGAGAGTCTCGAGGTTGCTCAGCTGTTTCTGCACTCTGTCCACATCCACCTCCAGTCTTGTTCTGATGGACTCCAGTTCTGTCTCTAGAGTAGGTACAGCGTGACCCTCCAGCAGTGCGGGGGCGGTGGCGTTACCCAGCTCCTCTAGAGCCGTCAGTAAACGACCCTCCAGAGCGCTCAGCTTACCCTCCATCCTGGACTCCAGGCCTGGTCCTGTTTCCGCTCTGTGTGGGACGCCCTCCCTCCTTCCAGACTGGTCCTTTTTAATGTCTCCAGTCAGGTTAAGTTTGGACTCGACATACACCAGACGTCCCTCCAGCATTCCCTCTATGTGGTCCCTGTGTCCGCTCAGCTCCACTCTCAGGTGCCCCTGGGACTGGTTGAGACCTGCCACTGATGTTTCCAGCCGCTTCACCCTCTCGACCGCTCCGTCCAGTGTGCCGCAGCAGCTCTCCGAGGCCTGGAAACCACGGATCTGTGCCTGCAGGTTCCTCAGCTCTGTCCTCAGGTCTGTGTTGCTGTCATGCAGAGCGTCTTCCATCCGCTCCTGTCTCTCACCTTGCTCTTTCTGGCACTGGCGACGCACATCCCCGGCTTTCTCCTCACAGCGGCCCTCTGCGCTCTCCACACGCTCCTCAAACCCACCAAGTATTTCTGCCCTGGCTGCATTCAGCTTGGCCACCATCAGATTCTCCACAGCTCCCTGGGAAACATTACCAGTGGAGTTTAACGCCACTCCTGCTCTAGACATCTTACTCAGCTGTCCATCGTGTCCCATCACTGTTGCTTTGAGGTCCTGCAGCTCCACTGTCTTGGATCGCAGCTCCGCCCTGAGCTCCTCCACCCTCCCACTCACGTCTGTAAGGCCTGTAAACACTTGCCTGCCATCTAGACCCTCTGCCTCAGCGGCGTCTCCCCCCGGGAGCTCTACAAACCCTACATTGGATATACTAGAAGCTACAGCCGGGGCAGCAATGGGACCAGGGGCAGCAGAGAGCAGAGCTGACAGCATCCTGTTGGCATCTTCTCTCAGAGAGGCTCGTAGACTTTCCTCCAGTCCGTTCACTGTCCCCCTCAGGGTCTCCAGACCCTGGTTCAGACGCCGCACATCCTCTTCCATTTGCTGCATTCGCTCCTCTGTCTCCGTGTCTAGAGCCTGACCTAGGAGGAGAGAGACAAGCTGTTAAACACACTTTGCTTTTGTGCTTTGGTTCTACTTCAGTTTGAATCCGGTTCAAAAGAATAAGATGAATCATTCTTTTAGATACTTTATGTCCGTACTAGAACAAGTGAGTATTCTCAGTTTTGCCCCCCATCCACTAAAGAGTCAAATTAGAATTAGCATGTAGTTTGAAATTAGGACTCACCTGTGGTCTCACTCTCAGGCTGTTCAACACCAGAGGACGGAGCAGGGACTTCCTCCAGTAGGTGTTCTCCTGGTCCTTGGTGAGGCTCGTGTTCAAGCTCATGGTCATGTTCTTGTTCTTGTTCTTGTTCTTGGTCGTGCTCGGGGTGATGTGGCTCCTGATGCTCTGGCATTGCCTCTGGCTCCGGTGAGAAGGGCTGGAAGGAGGTGTCTGGGAAGGAGGAGGAACTGGGAGGCCCAAAGTGACGCGTGGGGTAAGAGGGAAAGTCGCTGCTGGACGGCCCTTTGGACTGACTCCATGGATTGGCTTTCACAGCAATAGGTGGGCCCTTAAACATGGGGCCCTTGAACATGGGACCTTTGTACTGTGGGCCCTTGAATTGTGGCCCCTTATACTGTGGGCCTTTCGTCGGCGGGCCCTTGAATGGTGGCATCATTTTCATGGGGTGTTGGTAAACTGGAGGACCCTCCATACAGCCATAACCAGAGTATCCTGGACAGCAACGCCACTCCAGCTCTGTGACGGTTTTATGTGCGACCTTGAAGAGTGGTTTGTACATCAGACGGTACCTGAGTGGAAGCCATTATTATAATTTTTGCTGTATTACTCATTTGCTTTTACGGCAGTTTAAAGGCCTCATTTTTAACTTTACACCATAATATACAGAATGTAATTTACTCACATCAGAGTTGGACATTTCTGACCCCAGGAACACTTGTTGTACTCGGCTTTAACATAGGGAGCCGCACCATCCTGCACAGTGAAGGAAACTGTCTTTTCAGCCACATAAGCACAGTGGTTCCTTCGAGAAAGGGGATTAAATAGGACATGAGAGGCATAGGAATAGGACGTTGACAACAAAAGTAACATGTAAATTGAAAACTGAAATAATGTCGATATTCCAACATAATGGAGCACAAGGCCAGGAGAGAAAGAGTCAAGAGAACTTACTTGTGTCTGCTGGTGGGTTTCCCTTGTTCATGGTGGTGACTGAGACCAGCTTTGTACTGGTTAAACTGGACTGGTCTATAGAACTTGGTTTCGACCAGCATCATGAGCAGAAGAGAACTCGCAACTTTCAAAAAATGCATCCTTGAATATCCAAAGCAAAATGAGCAAAATGTGAGTTCACAGAGGGGGAAAAAAAAGTATTCCTCCTTTCAAGGGAATTAGGAATATATATATATATATATCCTATATATTGCACTCCCTCTCTTGATATGGAAATGAACAAATTCCCATGCCTCTTACAAAACAAGATGAGAAGACAAACTGGGGATTCCAGTCTCTGCAGTCCAAGGCTCGCAATAGAAAAAGCAAAAAAGCGGCCCAGTGACGGTAGGTGTGGCGGAGTCTGTTATACTGACAACAGTCCACTGTGAGGTTGGTGGACGACAGGCGCACTAATAGGGTCCCACTGGCATCATCTACATAACTCCTCCCACTCCACCTCCTCAAAGTAACACCAGGTCGACAATCGGAACCCTTCAAAGTTGGTAGTTAGTTCTGTGGATATTCCCAAGTACTGGCCTTTTTACAGAAAATGTGCTTTTATTATACATCTACGTTTAAGACCGTCTCTACCAATCAGGAAAAAGCCTGCACCTATTTTCCCCATGTGACGTCATGGCAAACCAGAGAGGAAAGAGTGCATCAGCTCTGGAGTGCACAACACCAGGCCTTGTGCAAAAATAATATAAATCTTTTTTTTTTAATATTTATTTGACTCTAATAGTGGTAGTAAATCCAACATGACGAGTGGATACATTTGACAATTATTGATTTGGTATTTAGAGTGTGTAAAGTGGGTTGCTTTGTAAGTGTTAAGTGTACAGGGATTTTTCTCAGTGGACAATTTCATATTCACAGTACTGGTGCAAATTATAAAGTGAATTAATCACTGCAATTGACTTACTATTTATATATGACTTAATATTAGTGATTGAACTTCAGACACCCAGCGTCATTCAAATCCTGATAGTGTAATTTACCGAAAAAAGAAAAGCCTTTACAGTTTCCCAGTAAATTCTGGGAAACATCTTGAGCTCCTTTACTTTTACTTCACACATGCAGATGTACACAGTCTAAATTCCGACCTAACAGCAAACCTCCAGGAGCGGGAACAAATAAAAACAAATACGCTGTGTTGAAGGCTGCGACAGCACACACCCAGGCCCCCCCCCCCCCCCCCCCCCCCCCCCCCCCCCCAGCACACACCCAGGCCCCCCCCCTCCCCAAGTGCAGTGCCCCACGCGCCCACACATCCATTGACAACACAGGTCTTTGTCAAGAGAAGGCCGGCTGCTCCACTGTGTCACAGCCAGGACACGTTCCACTTCATACATTCACTTCAACAGCACATTTCAGAAGGCAAGAACAGGAAATGTACAGCATAGGCCTGTTGGAGGACAAACTGAACACTCTTTTGAATAAGAAATGTGTACGAAGGTGAAGAACCGCCTTTTCCTTTGGCCTTTTGATTTGCCGTCTGTCCTGCTCTTCCGTTGTGCTGGAGAATGAAGGACTTCACTCTTTTATAAGGTATAAAAAGGCAGTTTATTAAATGATCTGTGTCTCTGCAGACAGTACAAAAAATGAAGGTAGGCCTGGACGGAGCATACAAAACACCAGACATTTTTATTAATTAGCAGGTGGTTTAATGGTGTATGTTTTATGTGTACGTTTTTTTTATTTGAATTTGTAGTCATGTAAGGACATTTAATGCATTAATTGCAGCACCAATTATAAGGTGCTTGCTCTATACGTCACTACTTCAACGTCATGCTACTTTATGCATGAGCTGTGCTCTATTTTAAAGTCGAACGTTTTACTTTTTAATCCACTTCATCTATGGGATACTTGTTTCTCAGATTTATGTTTCCATTGACAGTTAAACGTATTAAATGAATATTAAAACGAAATAATGCTAATATTTGTTCAACCATTTTCATTTGTGACCTCAAGAATAAAGATGGTGTGTGGTTGGGGCCCCTTGTGACCTCACAGGTGGCTATAATTTGTTATCTGAACCCCACAGATGGTATTATTTAGAAAGTTGTTTGAGGCCAAAAAAGAAGAAGCTAAAATTAAACAATAGTTTAAAAAGAAATGATTTCCAATTAGTTTAGCCGAACTGTTTTACTTCCTCTCCGTATTTATCTTGATAGCCTTGCGAGGGGGGTCCGACTCCATGGTTGGCATCCATTGCAACTAGCTTGACTTCGACCAGCAGTGAAATGCTGTGTATACAATGATACACCTTTCACTAATAATTCAATATTATCTTATAAAAAGCAGTTTTCTGTAGAATGAGGTACTTTTCAAATCAAGACATTTGAATTACATTTAACAGATGCCGATGCATTTTTTCTATTTAGTTGAGTTTGAATTGAAGGATTCAGATCCTGTATTCACTTGTCCGAGAACATCTTCCACCATTCAGCGTACAGTATGTATGGACCACCGGGACATTCTTGAAAAATGCTTTGCTTTTGTACCGTGACCTCATTTTGAACAGGAGAAACACTGTGCCCATTATAATGCCGGGATCTTTTGATTGCCCCGTTTTAGAAGCAGACCCATTTCCCCTTTCCTGTTTGCACCAGGTCCCACCTCTTTTACCTGGAAACACCCTGTTCACAACAACAGTGTGTGTGTGTGTGTGCGCGTGCGCGCGATACATATTCTCTGTGAGCTCTTTTACCCGCCTGATTTGTAAACAAGCTCTCTTTGTACCACGTGAAGCATGTTGCACAGCTCCCAGCTTCCAGGCTCTTACTTTCTGGTGGTGTGAAACAAATGCTGCTTTATTCTGGTGTGTGTGTGTGTGTGTGTGTGTGCGTGTGTGCGTGTGTGCGTGTGTGCGTGTGTGCGTGTGTGCGTGTGTGCGTGTGTGCGTGTGTGCGTGTGTGCGCGCGTGCGCGCGTGCGCGCGATACATATTCTCTGTGAGCTCTTTTACCCGCCTGATTTGTAAACAAGCTCTCTTTGTACCACGTGAAGCATGTTGCACAGCTCCCAGCTTCCAGGCTCTTACTTTCTGGTGGTGTGAAACAAATGCTGCTTTATTCTGGAGGCCCGTGGCTACTCCACCCTGAGTTCTCCCTGAATGGCATCACACAGTCACAGCTGTTTTAGCTTCACCACTCACCTGCCCGTCATAACGCTTGCGTCAGACTTAAGCTGTCGTCGTACTTCTCCACATTGTTCAATTGTGACCGGGGTGAGGCCTGATTTGTCTGATTTCACATAAGAAATCTGGATAACGCCATATATTGGGGTGACTCTACGTATACACGCGAGTCGGGGGGGCTATATTTTTGTTTATCCGCCCTCTCTTTCTTCGTGTCTGTTTAGTTTTGGCACCACTGTTCCACATTCTGAGCTGGCCTGGAAATCTCTTTATGTGCGTCTTTAGTTTGCACCAAAGCCGGTGCCCGACTGGAGTGTATAGCTTTGGCGGCGTTTTAACAACCGTGCTGGCTGGTATAATATTTGCAAATCTTTTTCAGCATTTGAATCACAGAGGAGAACTTGTGCTTTTAAAATATTTGGAACCTGACCGGGTGACAATGCTAAATGATAAAGCTTTTATTCATGGCAGTTGAAAACTGACTCATTGGTGACATTGTTTGTTTCCGAGTGGCCTGTATTTCCACTCCAGAGTGCTCTCATCCATGTAAAAGAACCAACAAGAGTAATTGGTCCACAACACTTCACAAAACCGAACCTTGTTTCCTGTGCTGCGTTCACTCGCCATTTTCTCCCTTTTTTTTTCGGGGTATTTACGCCACATCTGAATCTAAATGTGGATGTTTTTGGATGCTAGAAGCGAATCAATTCGGAGGCATCGTCAGCGAAAGAATTTAGTCATTAAAGGAGACAAATGTTGGCTCGAGCAAACCTAATTTGGCAGCCACATGTCCTGGCACACTTCACACATTAGTTAAGAACTTCAGTGTGTTTACTGTTGCCAGATTCGTGGCAGTGAGTACACATCTGGAGGCCACACACACACACACTTGAGATCAAATTGGCTTTCAAAGCTTTTTAATCTTCCTAGCTTTCTGTTTTTTTTAATCAAAAGTCCCACACTAAACAAATTCCTATATACATTTAATAAATATTTATGCAATGATGGTGGCTAATTAAATTAACCACATATGAAGTGCAAAAATAATAATTCAAACTAATATATATAAAATAGTTGCAGGAGGGATGGATACTTTGGGTAGATTCTTTCATATATCATTTTACTACTCCATAATAACAATAATGATGACTATAGCCGGGTGCTCAGGGCCTATATCACAATGACCTAAATGCCATCGCTCATGTCCCAACCACCTGGCCTTCACCGTCACCTTGATAAAGGCAAAAAAATAAAAAAATTAATAATAAATTTGCACCGGTTTAAAGTGAAACGGTTGTTTTGTAATTGAAGGTAGATTTTTGTTTTGCGTTACTACATATTGAAGTTTTTAGGACATAGTTGTTGAGTAGTACTCTATTTTAATGCCTCAGTGTGCTGTACAGTGCTGTGACTACATGTTGGAGCGGAGTCTCTCGCTGGACAGAATAAGACTGCCACCTTGTGCTGACAATATGTTAAGATGTGAAAAGAGGAAACCTTTACAGTCTACCTTTGTGAACACAATTTGATTCAAATTCCGTAGACATTGCCTTATTTTGTTTTCTCATGTCAGGCCATTCGTCACGTTTTAATACAAAATTCTATGTGAGTTAAACATATTACAATTATTATTGTTACCGACTCGTGAAATTGAGTAAAAGTTGGATTTGAACAGAGAGAGAGAGAGAGAACAGGATTTTTTCTGGTTCACTCTGAAATGACTGAAATATAAAAACAATGATGAAAAGAAATCTTAAGTTAAACATTAAAACAAAAGGCAGCTGCTCATTATAAACCTCAAATGTATACTATTAATATTTAAAGCTCTTTGAAGTTCTCTCCTGTGGAAACTATTCATTTGAGAAGGCCTTTTCATCTTTCCGTGCTCTAACCAGGCCAAATGTGTCCATGGTTAAAGTGTAAGAGGAGCCCCAGAGCCCCCGTCTCTCCCCCCACAAACATCTGCAGAAAGGACCCCTCGTACCCACACACTGCCAATTACACCCAAACTAGTCCGCCGGGTTTATAGCTTTTGGTGTAACTGGGTTGAACTACAATGTGTGTCTGTGACCACTGTGTTTTTTTTCCAAATTGGGACATGGAGGCAGTTTTCCACAGTTCCGAACGGGAAGAGCCTATTTCAGGCCTCGGTTGTGGGAGGGTGTAGGAGAATGTCTTGCTGATGGTGTCATCCAGAGTAGCATCATTACCCATCGTAATGTGCGACTCATAGATTATTATTATGATATCATTATAGGATATTACAATATATCAATTTCAGTTTTCCTATGTCTTTATGTGAAAGGAAAGTCGTTTTTAGAATTGTGTAGGTGGATATTTGTTTCCTTGAGAAGATCAATACGCCTCCCCGATCAATACCACTCTCATTTCTCCCATGCATATGAACCTAGAAGCCACAGATAGATGCTTAGGTTAGTATCTGGAATGGAAGCAGCTAACGTCCAACTGTGTAAAGTTGAGAGAAATCTGTTTCCTATAGCACCCCCCCGAAGATGAAAGTCAGTTCATCAGAACTTGACCTTTTTGAACTCTGTTTTTTCAGCCGGTTATGGAAACAAGATATGACGTGTAAATCCTTAGAGATGCTGACAGGAAGATAATTGTGTCCCTAGGTCTTACGAGAGGAGAACAGTGGTGGTCAGATGTGTAATGGAATCTGATTTAGCCAAGCCCCGTCCTGAAGCACGCGGTACTCCAACCTGATGGCCACTTAGGGGCACTGAAGACCACTTTTAAACCCAACATGAACACATCATCACCTCTTAAGTGAAGTTTTTTTTTGAAGCAGGGAGTTGCTTTATTACACTTCCATCTCCTGCAAAGCAAGATCATTATTCATTTGGAGTCGTGTTCGATAGTGTGAATGCGAAAATCAATATCAACGCATTTTATGTACACTTCTTTCTCCTCTCACCGACTTCCACACTTGGAGTTGTTTTGATATTTGACCTTTTATGCGCTCGGCTGCTTTTAATTTCAGATCTGCTTTCGTCATCAAATCTTCACTATCTAGGAAAAAATTAATAAAAAATTCTCCTGTTGGTTTCACTTGATGACACAAACAGCTGCAGTGTCAGATATTTAATGGACTTTTGTTCTTGCTTTGTCGATTTTCAACCAAACTTTCAGAAGCAGAGCAGCCTGGTGTAAACGTATGAAATATTTATTACTCTTATTTTAGTCCGGATCCTTCCGGGCCAATCCCTCGGCTGTTCCCTGAAGTTTTAGAAGGCTGGAAGCTGTGTTCTTTAAGCCTTTAAATCTATTTGTGTTCGTATACTGTGGTCTGAACATAGTGCCTAAATGACTCTGTTTTTTTTTTTTACAATCTGCACAGCCATGTTTGTGGTTAGACTTTAGCTGGAGACATTTCTCGAGACGTATTCCTGTGTTAGAAATTCTTCATTATATCTTTAATATGAATGAATTTTCCCGAGTATATTGCAGTGTAAATTGGACTTTATGAGCTGGCAAAAATAATCACCAAATGAATTCCCCGTGCAAATGTTAAGTGCCCTGTGGAGAAAGTGACTTACTGACCTACACGCTCATGCAGCAGTTTTTCCTTTTGAGATCCAAAAAAATAAAAAATAAAAAAACTGCGGCACGTTTTGTTTAATCTAAGGCTGATATATATATATATATATAACGTCTGTTTGCGGCAGGAACTTTATTTGCTCTTTCATTCGAAACCCTGATGTGATCTTTCGCAAGTGAATGTATAGAGATGTCCACACAGCTCCATGATTGCGTTCCTGGCATTAGATGAAACAAATAAAAGAATATCGTGAGATTAAGAATGTAAAGGTTTACAAATTTTGGATGAGATCAAAAAAAAAAAAAGATGGAGAAGCCATCTCTTATGATGACTGCTTTGTGTTGATGTGTGGTGTAGTGATGCTCACGGGTCACTCGGTCTTCCACATCAGCAGCCTGACTCTGAGGGCAGGTGGGTGCAGGGACAGTGGTCCAGCAGCTCCTGGGGACAAACCCCACATACAGGCTCCATCACAGAGCTCCCTTTCTTTGGGAAGAGGCAGAGGCAGGATTCCTCCTGCTGGATGCTGCAGGGATGAGAAGCCTTTTCATCCGCCTGTTTTTCCTCCCTCCTCGCGCAGCGTTAATTACAGGGCCCGGGGCTGCACTTTGAGCTCCCTGCGTTCACGGAGGCTCTTGAGAAAAAGCCGCGCGTCTGATTCTCACGACTGAAATATAAAAGAAGAAAAAAAAAAAAAGGAAAACAGCTCACAGATACACAACACGGCGCGCGCGGATTTGCGCGTTTACGCGCACGGGGCTGGCGGAGTTGCAGCCAGCTGCTCGGGAGGACGACGCGCTTCCAAAACCGGTCCAGCCGGCGGGGCACAGCCTGGACGTCAACCCGGTTGCGGTGGCGGGGGAGTCCGCGGTCACACTTGCAGGAGCCCAGGGGGGACATGTGAAGCCGCATTCCTGGTGCCAGACGTCGCTGAAAGTTGGGTCGGTGAGCGCAGACTAGAGAAGGAGGAGGAGGTCGGAGGAGAGGAGCGCGCAGGACGCACCGCAGCTCCCCGGACACGATGGTGGAGCTCGCTTAGATTCCACCTCGGCACCGACTCACTATGGCTGTGGACGGTAGGCACATTTGATATCAATCCCACCTCATTGATTTGTGGACATTTTCCTCCAAAGTAGCTTTTAACTCAATGGAAACTTCAAGCCAGGAACGTGGGAGTGCGTTGGTACAACTCAGAACCTGTTCCACCGGTTCTCCGGGTATGTCAGTGATTTGACAGTGAAGGGGTCCAGACGTTGCACTTTACCGCTGAAAGTCATCATTAAAGCCACCATCACAGGAACTACCTCACTTTTAACCAAGTGCTGTCTATGAAAGACTGTGAGCACATTATTAGGAACAGGTTTTATGAGACAGGGAGGTCCACTGGCGGACAATGACCTGGTGCTGAAAGGACAGCTCATGTGAGGGAACCAGCGTGACCATCAATGGTGTGACTGTTTCTGTGAGGGCCCTTTATCTGTTCAAGAAAGTAACATTCCCATTTTTTTGGGAATCAGTATTTAATTCAAGTCCGAATATACGCTGAGGTGTGGCCTGTCAGACATTTTTTGGTAGCAGCAACCGAATCAGTAGGTTCAAAGCATAATACCAACTAATAAAAGATCACAGGCGGGAAACTAATACATGGAAGTGTTTTGTTTTTTTTCATCTCTATCTGACAAATGTTTTTTTACCACGGCCTGGAGGATAAATAGCATCAGGAATGAGGCTTCGTAAACATGCACAGTGTCGGAGTTGCACCTCAAAGAAACAAAAAACGGCATCAAGAGTTTTATTCATATTAATCTGATGTTGCCGGTTTGCCTTGAAGATTGCAGGGCTGGGATTTTTTTGGACCGCTCTCTGCGGGGGGGGACGTTGAATGTCAGAAGAAAAAATGGCACAAAGATGTAAAAAAAAAAATACCCCAAAAGACAGAGCCTTTGATCTCTTCAAACCCTCATGCCCCGTGACACCCTCCCTGGGTCCGTCCTCTTCTCAAATTCTCTCAGTCAATTTAAGATGGGCTGCTGAGAATGCAAACGCACACATCCGCACATCACAGCTTCAGCACAGCGAGCAAAATCCTTCCAATCTGGCACATGAATCAGTAATGACCCCGCGGCGTTCCGCCAGAGTCTGTGCCAGTACCAGCGTGTTTCCTGTAGTTGCACACTTTCTTTAATGACTGCATGTTGGGGAGCCACCTGCTGTTGACTGGGCCTGGAAGTCTGCCTACAGCCCTGCTCCTAATGATGCAAAGTGGTCCGTCTCACCGCCCCGACATTCCTCACCTGCGAGGGCTGCACATAGTAGTGGTTAGACCTGACCACTAACATCTGACAATTACCCGGGAGCTTGTCTCGTCCCATCTCGGATTCGTCAGAGCAGGTAGGAGCGGAATCGGCCTTAACGACTGGGCGAGAACATCGCCGAATGACGGGGTGTGTTGGAGTTTGTTTTCAAGTCATGCCCGGTGATTTTATTCCGTCTCCGGTTGCGTTCACGTTGCCAGGGGTGACATTCAGGTGTGGCACTCCAATCATTTCTCTCTCTCTCTCTCTCTCTCTCTCTCTCTCCACAGCGGCATCCAGTTTCAGTTTCTGCAGGCCAGCTGTGGAGTACAGGGCGCTGCCCGAGGACTTCAAGCACCAGCTGAGTCGCCGGACGGGTGGGAACCTAACCTGGCATGATGGACGTGGACAGAAGACGGCGGGAGGCCGGACGGTGAAGCTGCTGCAGCAGCCCGGCACGGAGGCACTGCAGGTATTTAACGCACGCAAGTCAAACGGACCCACAGAGGTCAGTGTCCCCCGGGTCAAACTTTAAGAATCGCCTCCTCTGCCTCGGAGAGTGGAGCTATCCCAGTGCTCCACATGCACCATAAGGAGAAGGTGCAACGTGAAAGCGGTTTCCGATGAAGCGCAAGTTACGATAATCTTCCCACCAGCTGCAGCAACGGCCTCATCATTTATATTTCGGAACTCAAAAAGCGAAGGAAGCTCCAATTTCCGTCAAACGTCTCATGCGGTTTGAGATAATCTATACCTGAATTGAAAAAAATAACAATTAAAATGTCAGTGGCAATATTTGTTGTGATTAATATAGACTAGAATCGATACATATGTTTCTAATCCATAAGTAAGGTATGAAAGCAAATATTTTGCTTGCTATCTTATCAACAGGGTTTTTTTTTGTTTTTTTTTTCACGGGTCATACTTGTGTTGACTCACTCTTCTCTCAGATGATTCTTTATAAAAAAAAATAATAATAATCTGAAAGGGGCAGGATAATAGTCCGGCATATGTGACCGGGCACCATCCGCTGATGCGAAAGGCCGCTTTGTTTGCAGTGAATGGAAGCGTGGCTCTCCCCCAGCGGCTTGCTGGGCTTGGACAGCCTTTTAGCGGGACTTTATTACAGCTCAGGCCGTGCTGCAGCACCACAGTAAGGACTGGAAGAAAAATAGGTCTTGTGGGTTAATAAACATCACCTCCAGAAATCTCTCCATGTGAAACGTCGTCGCATGCACTTCCCGTAGTGCTTCCGTTTCAGTTGAAATGAAATTTACATATATATATCATTCACATATTACATATTGTTATCTGATCCAGGATTGTCCACGCCTCTGTCTTCGCCCCACGAAAGGCTCTTTAAAAGGAGCTGAAGCTAAAGCCGCAAACTGGGCCGGCCAGATAACGGAGTTGTAGACAATGGCTTGTTTGTTTGCCTGAATCCTCTCGCATGCACATAATGTGGTGCTCGCTTTTTATTTTTGTCTGGCGGAGTGTACACTTAATCAGGGTTGTGTTTGGAGAATGTGCTGCAGTGGAAGTTGTGTCGCTGTGTTTTCACTTTGTCAGCCCTTTCTCAACCGGTTAGTTTCATTTACTCTTTTTCTAGGTGGTGCTCTCTTCCGCTCACAATCCAGTCTCCTCTCTACCGTGCTGCTGGTCTGTAATTGAAACTGACAAAAACGGTAAACAGTCATTATAGTCTCTCTCAGTCTTTTGACCACATTCATCATTCACACCCGACTACCACCGTAGACACAGTGGGGGGGGGACACACACCCTCTGCAACCACATTCACAATATACTCATCATAAAGGTATTTTTGAATTTTGAAAATTGAACCTACATTTCAGTTTTCTTGCATTGCTGATTTTCTTTGTCGCATTTGATACTAAAATGAATATATTTGGGATTTTGGGTGACAACATTTTCAAAGCATCACATAGAGCTTTACAGAAAAAGCCTCTTTTCACCTTTTTGGAAATATCAGCCAAAGAATGA
The DNA here is from genome assembly GCA_016785305.1 of Colistium nudipinnis. NCBI lineage: Eukaryota > Metazoa > Chordata > Actinopteri > Pleuronectiformes > Rhombosoleidae > Colistium > Colistium nudipinnis. The sequence continues at coordinate 2,634,052 of JAFBJU010000499.1, read as the reverse complement.
CTAAATGATCAAAATACACGTAGACAAATTAATGATAACTTGCAAAGGGGTGTTTGGGGAAATATTCTGAATCTAGTCTATGAAAATCTAAGTTGAGAGCCTTCCCGAAGTTTGATTAGTCTGCCACCGCTTCAAATCTGTGCGAAACATTCAAAACAATTGATAAATTCAAGGATATGTCAGTGTTATTGTCGGAAATATTGCAATTACACATGGCTCTTGAATTTACCGCTGCACTTGGCCTTTAATGTGGTCATTCGAAAAATCCAAGTTTGAATACATGTAATATTCGAACAGGGACTCACTAATTGGCCTCAGTTTTGGAGTGCACTTATCGGTAATTAAGTAAAAACACTAAAGTGAGAGCGTGAAGCACAACAAAAAAGGGGACTGCTTCACTGATGTAAAAATAAATCGAAAGGATGGGGTAATCCGCACATTGTCCTGCTTAATGAGTGCGCGTCTGTTTGAGGATTATTAAGGAATTACCGTATGTGGCGCAAAGAGGATCAGTGAGATAAACAGTCACGTTAGGATGTCGTTAAAGAATTAAGATTGTGTGTTTCAAATCAAACCATGTAAGGAAAGTTCATTTTATTTGTAACACTGGGCATTGCTTATTATCGTGGCAATTCTCAACATGAACTATTAGACAGCTTTTTTCTTTTTTTTTTTTGCAAAGCACTACTTTGTTGCTTCCACAGAAAATCTCAGGTGGAAAAAGTGAACCTGTTGAATTTTTTTAAAGGTGATTGACTGATCAAAGCCCCAGTTTGATGATTGCGCCACACTTTTACATCCTGTACAGCTTTAAGATTAGAGCGCTGGATCTCGGGATCGCCTCGCTCTGCTGTCGCTGGAGTTGCTAGATCTTCTCTAACGCGCTGTTTGAGCTGTGTGCACATAGGGTCACGACCCGCCCGGCAGGCTTTAATGTTTAAAAGCCTGTTCTTCTCGCTCATGTATCCTGTCGGTTTGTCATGTGTAGGAGGCCGGTAGGTACTGTTTGTGTCAAATGTTGGCGTAATGGTGTTGCTGTATGCTAATTCATCTTTACACAAACACGTTGGGCCCAAACTGACAGCCTCAGTGTGTCTCATGGTCTATAACGTACATAGATCTTCTCTAAATAGGACAGAGGAGTTGACTTAAATATGGTTTTATGTTGAGGATTGATTTCACACATGTACCCTATGGACGTGATGGATTTCCATGAAAATGAACATTATTTGGGGCAGGTAGTACTGTATGGGTAACGTATTGGGTTACATCCCATTTACCAGGAAGAAATGGTGTTCAATTGAGATTTGCAGAGATCACACATAATGTACAGAGAAGGAAATCCTTCCTGGATCATCGGAATGGTTTGACAAGTTGCTCATTCATGTCCTTTTTTTTTTTCTTCCCTGTGTTTCTCTGTGTGTGCTCCTGTCCGGTTGGATGCAGTGCCGCTCCAGTGACAATTATGGGATATATCACACAAGCCCGACCCAGCCCAGCCTGATCCGCCCCGTCGTGCTCTGGTCCCAACAAGACGTTTGTAAATGGCTGAAGAAACACTGTCCTCACAACTACCTGACCTACGTGGAGGCATTTTCCCACCACGCCATCACAGGTCAGGCCGCTAAGCGAACGAGACGGGACGCGCGTGGCGGGAGGGCGAGCGCATTCGGGGATTTCCAACACTTAAAGGGCCAATGTTTTGACCCTCTGCTTTGACCTCGCAGGCCGCGCGTTGCTGCGTCTGAACGGGGAGAAGCTGGAGAGGATGGGCCTGGTGCAGGAGACGCTCAGACAGGAGCTGCTGCAACAGGTGCTGCAGCTTCAGGTGCAGGAGGAGGGACGCAACCTGCAGCTGCTCAGCAGAACTCACGGTGAGTGCGTTTGTTCTGCACCGCTGCGTTCGCAAACATTTGCCGGCACAGGTCAGACGTTTAGGGAAAAAACCTGCTTCTTCACTGTGCGGCTGAGAGTTGGGATGTGAAGATTTGGACGACTCGTGTCTGAATGTAAATATGGAGCTGCAGGGGAAACGGACTCTGCCCGAGGATGAAGCCACATCTAAAGCTCACATACCCTAAACATGTAATTATTCTCCATCAGAATTGTATACATTTTTAATCTCTGTTCCAGGGTCCTTTGGAAATATATCATAGCCAGATCGCTGGAGGGAGTGGACGCTGTGGCATCGTGGGATACATGGATACAAAAAATGTGAATCAGAAATGTTGGATAAATGCTTCCGTTGAAGAAGGACTGGGTTCTGGTAGAACATTGAAGTTGGAAGCTTTTCGTTCACCTTCTGCACAATGAACAGACACAATGGTGACGTGAAGAAAAAAAAAAGCATCGGGACACTCAGTTTATTGCCATGTGATTTATTTCTCTTATTTCTCCCCTTTGCCTCTTTAGTTTTTTTTTTTTATTATTATTCTTTTTTTTATGTATGAAATAAGGACAACATATAATAATAATAAATACAAAAAACTGCATATTACCTCTGAGAGGTCAGACCTGTGTGCATCAACCTCTGAAAATGCAGCGGGGGGAGGGAGCACGTGACGATTTAACTACATTACCCACAATCCCACAGCACGGTCGAAGAAGGAACCAGCCATGGCATCAACCGGCCGGTGCCGGCTCCGAGGGAGAAACGTCCCCATGGAAACGGAGTGCGGGACAATAATGTCTTCCCGCTCAGACAGGTACAGGACACCGAGGCTTTATTTCCCCGTCTTTGAATTCTCGGTACCGGAATGATTTATTTTCATTTTGAACGTGCAGTCCTGTAGCGTAACGCGGAACGCACCGAAGCCCCGCCTCCTCTCTGACAGCAGAGATGTCCGACAACGTCTCGTCTCGAAGGTTAACCTCATGCCATGACATGCCCTCTACGATCATAGGTTTTTATTTGTCACGCCACACCGGGACAGGAAGCTGGATTTTTAGATCCGTCAGACCAGGAAGCGGCAGGAGGAGGACGGCGTGTTGACACGGATGTGCGTCACGGGCTCCATCATGACAAGCCACCACAATCTCTCTCTCTCTCTATATATATGCGTTTAAGATTAAAAAAATATTTGGTTTTACTCTGCAGCAGGATACTCGTCTTCAATATTCAATATTATTTTGCCAATATTTTATACTTTACTAGAGCCCCATAAACTATGGGAAATTGAATTTCAGCCTTTACATTTCGTTAAAAATGATCTCTCTCAGCCTGTCTGAGCAGTGGTTATTATTTGTATCCTCGTACAGTGGTGGAATATCGACATGTATTTAAATATTGATTTATATAAGTAGCAATACACGCTCACCATGCCATTAATAGTTCAGACTGTTTATGGGTTTTAGGCAGCAGAGGATAAGATCTTGTCAACAACATAAATAATTACCTATGCGTGTTAATGCATTATTTATAATGATCCATCATATGATGAATACACACCAATTAATGCTTGTTGTTGATTCTTACATTTACTCGAGTATCACATTTTAATATAGGACAGTAATATTATTTCGAATGAAATACGTTTTGTTTTTTTTCCCAAATTGTTCCATGTGTGTCCTGAAAGTCAGATTCCTCCTGTTTGGACATGTCTGTTGTCTTATGTCCAGTTAGAATAGGAACATAAGCCCATGTTGTGTGTGTGTGTCTCTCTGTGCAACTTTGTGTTTTTTTGTGTGATCTTCTGTGGATCACATCAGTGAATCGGAGAGGAAGGATCAGAGACATCCATTCCGTTCTCTTTTTGATCACAGGAGTATCTATTAATACCAACCAAGCAGCTTTCCGCTGTCGGTGTCACGGTGATCCTCTTAGTGTCTGTCGCAAACACACAAACACAGACACGCAAAAACGCACACACAGAGAAAGGAGGCAAAAAGTCTGGTTTGTTTTGGTTGTTCAGTCTGCACAGACACAGCTGGAGTATAACAGAGCTTTCATTTGCACGCCTTTACGACTTTGGACAGTGTTGTTGTGGAGGCCTGGTGTTTTTCTTGGTGACGTTGCCACGGTGACAGGCGAGCTGGAGGCTAGGCAGCAGATGACTCTGCTGGACTGCACGGGGGCCAGGATCTCTGGCTGCTGGTCCCTGAGGTCTGACTGCAGGTAGGATGGGAGCGTGAGGTGTGATGTTCCCCCCCCCTCGCAAAGCTCACATCAGCACCACGGACCTTTTCGTGTGTGTGTGTGTGTGAGCCATAAATAACAGGATTTGTCGAGAGGTCAGAGAAAGTGTTAGATGTAGGCTAGCTCCCAGGGATTTCTGCTGTGTTTTATTTATGCTCCGTCTCGGAGGTTTGTCTGTGGTGTTTCATCACCGAGCAAACATTGGAAACTGCACCAGATGAATATTTAAAAGCGCTCAGTCGTCCGCCCTCCCGTCTGTGGCTGGTCTTGTTTCATGTGCGTTGTTGTACTTGTTGTGTATCGTGTGTGAATCCAGCAGAGTTACTAACGACTGCCGGTGGGAATGCACGAGTCCTAAAATGTGTCCCCCGAGTGTGTGGCGCAAACGTAGAGCCGGCTGTTGTCAGTTCCATTGTAAAAAGTGGCGTGGGAGTCCGATTGAATTACACTGATCCAAGTTGTGATGTACAGGTTGGGGTATCAAACGGTATAGGCAGGGGCGGTAAGGAATATGCAGATAAAAGTACCGGAACATAAAATAAACCATATGTTTATGTCATTAGAGTTATACTAAAAATGGTTCACTAAAGAAGTTTAAATATAAAATGACGCATTATAAAATGTATGTAGAAAATACACACACACACACACGTATACAATTTAATAATATTCTATAAAATCCAGAATCCATGAGTCATCAAAACAGCCACTGATTAATTATCAATAATTGATGAAATGACTAAAAAGGTTCTAAAGTTATCCGACACGTACATGAGAGGAGAAATATGACATTCTCCTCTGAAATGTAATGGATGTGATGGAAAAAAACTCAGGTACCTCTAAATAATACTCGTTGTGTAACAGGACAAAAATGTGTTTGTCTCGAACAACAGGTCTTGCCGTACTTGAAGTTGCATTCCGATGCTTTGATTGGTTGTTTACTGCAGGGTTTTCCATCCCTATTCCGAGTCCCCATTTTAGGGTTATAGAGTTTGAGAAGCCCTGCTATACACAATGTTGTCGCCAATGTCAAGCATATTTTATACAATGTAATATAGCAAATTGGCCAAATACCTTCCTTCGAAACTCAAATATTCACATTCATTTACTGCAACATGTAAAAGTGACAGATTTGGCCACAGAGGCAGCCCCTTATAGGTTTATGTTAAATAACAAAACAAAACAAAAAAAAAACATGTAAAAGCTCATAACTGAGCTTTCCAGCTCTGTTTCTGGTCTGAAGCTCCATCAGCTTCATATCTGTGTGGAAATCCAAGGATATGTTTTGGAAAAATATTTGTAACCAGTTCATTCGCTCTCTCTTTTTTGCAGAATGGTCCCGTGTCTGGCTGTGCAGGCTCTAACATGTCCTTGGTGGTGGTTGTTTTGCAGTGGCAGCGGGGAGGACTCGCTGGACCGGCTGCTGCCACCCTCGGTGGCCCCGCGCAGGAAGAGCACCACCTCGCTGAGCCGAACCGAGCCCCCTCTGCTCCGCACGGGCACGCGCACCATCTACACGGCCGGCCGGCCGCCCTGGTACGACGAGCACGGGGCTCAGTCCAAAGAGGCCTTCGTCATCGGTAGGACACTCCCACGCCGACGATGACGATGATGATGATGATGATGATGATGATGATGATGATGATGATGATCTTTCTTTCACCACCTTCATGTGAAGCTCTGACTCTGAGCTGCAGATCCTGTCCTTTTTCTCCCATCATCATTATCCCCCATGAACACTTGACTGCAATCGCGCATGCATCCCGTCAGACAACATTAGATGCACTCGGAAGAGCACACCTCATGTGCCTTTGAAATGTGTGGCTGTGTGTGTGTGTGTGTGTGGGTCTGCAGGGTTGTGCGGGGGCAGCGCCTCGGGGAAGACCACCGTGGCCAATAAGATCATCGAGGCTCTGGACGTGCCGTGGGTCGTGCTGCTGTCTATGGACTCTTTCTACAAGGTGAGAGACATTTATTAATTTTCATTATATTTTCAGCAGCAGGAGGAAAAAAATCAGATTTGGGTTTATATTTTCTTCATCTGAAGATCACAATTTAAATGAATCCTAGCATATTTTGAATATTTTCTACATACGTTTCCAAAGGTATACGTACCTGAGTGTGTACCCACCAATTCATTAGTTATAAGAGGGCAGCAAAAATAAATGTATTATATTTAATATATTTACTGTATATATTTTATATATTTATATAGATTTTTTTTTTTTTTTATGAACTATGCCATAACTATAATTATTTATGATATGATACAATAACATAATAGAACATCAAAAATATATAAAGACAATTCACGAGGAAAGTTCTGCGTCCCTCTGACGGATTTCAGGGAAACTTCTTTAAAAAACCCAATACACACCACCTGCTCAGGACCAGACACACGCAGTTGGAGAGAGCAGCTGGTGAACGTGGTGGAGAATTTAGCAGCTAAAGAAGCAGAAAGTTCTGTCAGGAGTTGATGAGGAGTGAACGTCAAACTTCCTCAGCTGGAAAGAGTGAAGGATGATGATGTTCTGTAACTGCTCCGTGTGTAAACGAGCACAGGACGGAAAATACGTAAAGACTGTCTACCATATCAGTCGTGATAATGATGATAATAATAATGATAATGATGATAATAATAATTGATAATAATAATAATGATAATAATAAAAATGATAATGATAATAATAATAATAATAATAATAATAATAATAATAATAATAAAAATGATAATAATAATAATAATAATGCCGTATGTAATCTACGCAGGAAATAAAAATGCACATGCTTAGACGGGCAATAACAACACAAAACCCCTGTTTTCAGAATATTACGTATAAGTACGTTTTCAAACTGAAATGTGAGTATTAATATTATATATAAATAATGCACAAAGTCACTTCACTACTGCGCAGCTACAGACAGCTTTTTGCCCATCAATACATTCTTCCGTCTCACCTGTGCAATATTATTATATATATATATATATATGTATATTTATTATTGTCCAGCCCTTTTATTTCATTTTGGAAGTGTGGAAGTGATTTTTGTTTATTATTATATATGCTGGTTTTAGTATATTTTTAATTAAACCTATATATTTTATATTTTGAATTCCATTTCTTTAATGAGGACTGTGTAGAAACGGCATTTCAAATGTTTGCTTGACAATAAAGTTGACTTTGACCATAAGTGGCAATATTAGTTTGCTCTCCACCAGGAAGAATCTCGGCCTCCCTCTCTCCCTTTTTAAGATCATTATCACAAAGTTCACTTCTCCGTTTTCAACTGTGGGTTAGACTCGAGCACGATCCCTGAAGCCATCCCTGAGTGCAAAAAACATTGAGTTTTTTCTCGGCGTTCCAGGTTTTATCCGCCGAGGAGCAGGCCCTGGCGGCCAGCAACGACTACAACTTCGACCACCCGGGGGCCTTTGACTTCCAGCTGCTGGTGGCCACCCTCAGGAAGCTGAAGCAAGGCAAGAGCGTGAAGATCCCGGTGTATGACTTCACCACGCACGGACGCCAGAAAGACTGGGTGAGCGGATCCCTCTTTTTTGGAGAAGTGCTCAGGATTTGGATTTGAACTGTCTCGAGGTCAAATGTGCACCGAGCAGAATCAAACAGCGAGTTTAAATTAAAAAAAAAAAAAAAAAAGTGTCCAGGAAGCAGCGTTCTGCTTTTTGAAGGTTTTTCTTTTCTCCTCTTCATGCAGAAAAATGTGTACGGTGCCAGCGTGATTATATTCGAAGGAATCATGTCCTTTGCGGATAAAGAGCTTCTCCAGGTAAGCCCGTATGTTTCATTTGCTCTTCTCATTTGAGGAATTCTTTTTGCGAAGGGGTTGGGGGCGGTTTGCTTTTTTTTCCCCCACCTGCAGCTCCTGGATATGAAAATCTTTGTGGACGCCGACTCGGACATCCGGCTGGTGCGCAGGCTGCGCAGGGACATCACCGAGCGCGGCCGGGACATCGACGGCGTCATCAAGCAATACAACAAGTTTGTGAAACCAGCGTTCGAGCAGTACATCGAGCCCACCATGAGGCTGGCTGACATTGTTGTGCCCAGAGGTGAGCGAGAGAGAGAGAAAAAAACATCCTCCATGATCATACACACCTGCAGCATCTCAAACCGTCTCTGTGTTTTTTTTTCCTCGACCAGGTGGTGGGAACATGGTGGCCATCGATCTGATCGTCCAGCATGTTCACAGCCAGCTGGAGGAGGTGAGAGATATTTACGCATATATGTGTAAATGCACATATATACTGGCCCAGCCTCCCTGTCACTGTGCACAGGAGACGGGATGGTGCCACCGTGTGTCTGAAGCTGTGACGTGCAGTCTGCCACCTTTTACACTGAAATCAGAGATTATGGCTCATCAAAAATCCAATTCCGGTATATTAATACGACCAACTCCGTGTTGCCAAGTAGTACGACAAAAAAATGTCCGTATCCCTTTCAAATCCCCAACCAACAACCTACATGTTGTGTATATATATAGTTTCACCACATATAATGGAGTATCCGAAAGAGGCAAGATAGAGAATGACACCGTGCGCACACACGCACGCACACACACACACACACACACACTCTGTAGCTCAATCCACATGCAGCTGTACTTTCTTTGTTGTCCACCCCCTCCACAGCTCAAAATAGTCTCCGACAAATGAATGGAGCCTTTTCCTTTTCTTTTTTTTTTTTTTTTTTAAATCATGCTATATTTGTTTCTCGTCTTTGAAAAATCTTTTCATAATCAGCTCAACAGACAGGTTGGAAAAGAAAGGAAACATTTAGAGGCACACCGAGGCTTTGTGTCTTTTCACGCAAGATCTGTTCACAATAACCAAAATGGCCTTATTCTGTCTTCATGCAGCGCGAGCTCAGCGTCAGGTACGCTGATACCCTTTTTTAAAAATTTTACTTTGTGTGACTGTGGTTGACCTCTGGTACTGGAGGTCTTTCTTTTTCTTTTTTTATCTGACCCTCCCGTCCCGCCTATCTCAGGGCGCTCCTGGCCTCGGCCCAGCAGACTCAGCCGCTGCCCCAGACGCTCAGCGTGATGGAGAGCACGCCGCAGGTGCGAGGCCTGCACACCATCATCAGGTACCGACCCCTACTGCCTTCCCCCCCCCCCCCTCCGCCCCCCGTCCTTCCACGGCACCGCCCGCTGTGAGTTCCATCCCCTTTTCATTTTCTTCTTCTTCCCCAGGAACAAAGAAACCAGCCGAGACGAGTTTATCTTCTACTCCAAGAGATTAATGCGGCTCCTCATTGAACACGCGCTCACGTTTCTACCGTCTCAGGTCATTTCAAATCCAGAGTCGCCATAAAGCAGCTGTAACGATGGTGTTTTATTTCGCCCATCAATCACAGCGCTCCTACTGCACCACCACACGGTACTGTAGGCCGAGTGCAGGTAGTAATGAGCCCACTCGGCAGCTTCCCCTCAGCTCTGCACAGTTTGATAGCCTGGTCCGGGTCATTATTTTGCTTCACTCAACTTTACAGTTGTGCTTCAGTGTCACATCCCTCCTTTTTTTTTTTTTTTTTTTTTTACAGGAGCGCTTCAGTGTCACATCCCTCCTTTTTTTTTTTTTTTTTTTGACAGGAGCGATCATCCTTTTTTTTTTTTAATGACAAGATTCTGAACACTCTCTGCTCTGCAGAAAACCGACAAATAAAATGAGCCACTTGTTGGTTTCCTAAGTTTATCATTTAGCAGCTAAATATTCCAAAATCAGAGCTAGTATTATTTTAGATGTTTTTTTTTTAATGAGTGGTGTTTAACTGCTGGCTGTATAATGAAGCAACATCTTAAAAAGGTGATGATATATGTTCACAGCTTGTTTTCACTGCCCCCGAGTGGTCATGGGTTCAGCTCCTGTAGGTTCCAAGGAGCCAAAGGGTGGTTCTGTTTCCATTAAATAGAAATAATCTTTACATACGCCAGCCATTGGTCGTTGCCAGGAACAACCCTGCGGGCAGCCATCCCTTCGGATTTCACCAACCTGGCTTGAGATAATTATAATACTCACACTTTTAAATTAATGTTAGATTCAAGCTCGTGTGGTAACGTGACACCCATGTGCAGCATTTCTAAAACCGAAAGCTTTTAATTCGTGGTGATTCTTCTCGGCTTGAATGTCCCAAAACAGTTTCTAGGATTTTTTATCATTTTTTTCTTCAGACTATATTGATATCAACGGAAAATGCCTGGAAATGATTTCCCATGTATTTACAGTCTCTTGTGCAGTATATTCTGGAAAACCCTGCATCAATACCCTGATGCAGGTTTTCTGTCCACATTGAGGATTCAGTGGGTTTTATTCTCTTTTCCTCCGTGTCCTTCACCAGCCCTGTGCCGTCCAGACTCCGCAGGGCCCCGAGTACGAGGGCCGCAGTTACAACGGCAGAGGGGTGAGTGGCGTTCCTGTTTTACGAGCTCCCGGTCGAAGGTGTCCCCGGGTTTTTTTTTCTTCTTCTCCTCCTCCTCATCCTCGCTCGTCTCCACAGATCACCGGTGTGTCCATCCTGCGGGCGGGGGAGACCATGGAGCCCGCGCTCAGGGCCGTGTGCAAGGACGTCCGCATCGGCAAGATCCTCATCCAGACCAACCTGGACTCGGGCGAACCAGAGGTAGATCACTGGCCACCGAAGATCCTCGCTGTGCGAGACATTTTGTGACACGCGGTGTGTCCCGTCTTGGGGAAAAGTCCCGTCAGACACGAGATTGTTTTCTTTCTTTTTTTTTCTTTAATTCTTCCCCGTGATGCGTGTCGCCGTGGTAACGACCCTTCCTGATGTTGTATCCATGGTAACCTGTCTCCTCTTCCCCGGCCTCGCCAGCTGCATTACCTGCGTCTGCCCAAAGACATCGGCGAAGACCACGTCATCCTGATGGACAGCACCGTGTCCACCGGCGCCGCCGCCATGATGGCTGTGCGAGTCCTATTGGTGGGTGGACATGACTATTCCGTCACACAACAATAGCAACCGCTCACGTCCTCCCGAATGACTGGTTTTCTTTTTCTGTCCTGTGACATTTGATGAGCCGCTCTTCTACAAAGACAAATGTCATTTCTTCCCTTTGCTTTCCACTCGCTAATTATCCTCCTGACAAATGACTAATGACGAGGATGAAGCAGCTATTGACCGTTGTTTGTGTGTGTCTGCGTGTGTGTGCGTGCGTGCGCGTGCGTCTGTGTGTCTGTCTGTGCGTGTGTGTGTGTCTGTGTGTCTGTCTGTGCGTGTGTGTGTGTCTGTGTGTCTGTCTGTGCGTGTGTGTGTGTCTGCGTGCGTGCGTGTGTGAATGTGTGTGTGCGTGCGTGTCTGTGTGTGTATGTGTGTGTGTCTGTCTGTGCATGTGTGTTTGTGTGCGTGTGTGTGTGTATCTCTGCGTGTGTGCGTTCGTGTGTCTGTACATGTGTGTGTGTGTCTCTACGTGTGTGAATGTGTGTGTGTGTGCTGGCTGTGTGTGTGTGTGTGTGCGTGCGTGCGTGTGTCTGTGTCTCTGCGTGTGTGCGTTTGTGTGTTTGTGCATTTCTGTGTGTCTGTGTGCCTTTGCATGTGTGTGTGTGTGTGTGTCTCTGCGTGTGTGAATGTGTGTGTGCGTGCGTTCGTGTGTGTGACTGTGTGCCTTTGCATGTGTGTGTGTGTGTGTGTCTCTGCGTGTGTGAATGTGTCTGTGTTTGTGCATTTCTGTGTGACTGTGTGCCTTTGCATGTGTGTGTGTGTGTGTGTCTCTGCGTGTGTGAATGTGTCTGTGTTTGTGCATTTCTGTGTGACTGTGTGCCTTCTGTGTGTGCGTGCGTGTGTGTGTGTGTGTCTGCGTGTGTGAATGTGTGTGTGTGTCTGTGCGTGCGTGCGTCTGTGTGCCTTTGCGTGTGTGTGTGCGTGTGCCTGCGTGTGTGTGTCTGTGTGTGCGTGCGTGTGTCTGTGTGTGTCTGCGTGTGTGTGTCTGTGCGTGCGTCTGTGTGCCTTTGCGTGTGTGTGTGTGTCTGCGTGTGTGAATGTGTGTGTGTGCCTTTGCGTGTGTGCGTGTGTCTGCGTGTGTGCGTGCATCTGTGTGCCTTTGCGTGTGCGTGTGTCTGCGTGTGTGCGTCCGTGTGCGCGCGCGCGGGGCTGAGCAGGATCATGAAGTCCAGGAGGACAAGATCATGCTGGTGTCGCTGCTGATGGCCGAGCTCGGGGTTCACTCTGTTGCCTACGCCTTCCCGAAGGTGAAAATCATCACCACCGCCGTGGACAAGAGTCTGGACGATTATTTACATGTAATCCCTGGTATTGGTAAGCCCGTCCACGCACACACACACACACACACACTTTGTGTAACTGTGTCACGCACATTTGGTCCATGAAGCGTAGGTGCCTGGAGTTTGGAGAACTCGCCACTCAAAGGAACGTTGGCTTCGGGTTTGACGCAGAAGATAAAAGACCCCAACCAACTTTTTTGTTCCAGCCCAAAGATTTCCTTTCACGTCCCGGCAGATTAGAATTTGATGCTTTGGAGTTCAAGCAAAGTCTCCATGTTTTTACTCAACGGCAAAATGTCCGTAGTACTTCAACTTCCACATTTCATGGAAATGCAGCATTGAAATAAATATTCACTAAAGTAGAATATTTAATGGTATCCAATAATCCTGAATTGAATTGAGTTCAATCCCTGTCAAGTCGTAAATTCACATAACCATCGCTCCCTTTGCGTTTTTATGACCCTTGTCTGACCCTCTCTTACCCAGCAGCACTGAGTGGAATGTTGTGTGTCTTCAGGGGACTTCGGGGACCGTTACTTTGGCACCGACGGGTCGGACGACTGGAGCGATGAAGACGAGCGCGATCAGCCTTCCTACTGAGCCATCAGTGAGCATCTTTGTGTGCAAATACAAACGCATCTTGAAAACTTCTGTTATCGTGCGTCCTCTTCCGGGCGCCGACGGGCAAAGACCGACGGCCCAATTGTGTACTCTACGTCAACTTTTGTACAGATGCGTCTCAGATGAGGTTGTACAAAGGAGGGGGGGGGGGGGCCCCTAAATATTTTCATA
>JAFBJU010000499.1:2550216-2620851 GCA_016785305.1 Colistium nudipinnis | reverse complement strand
GGGGGGGGGGGGACCCTAAATATTTTCATACTTCATCACGCAAGTGAAACCGTGGCACAATAACGCAACCACAACATTAACACAGACCAATTCCTTTTTCCCAGCCATCTCCCCAGTTCTTCAATAAATCCACTTATAATAGTCATTTATTAACATGGGTCGCACCATATCTCCTAAGACATAAGTTGATGTGTAAATGGTACACCGTGGAATGTAATGTATGCAGGTCACAAGCGGAGGCAACCCATTTATGCATATTTCCGTGGCTGCTATATGGACCCTTTTTGATGTCATGCACTCCAATTAGAAGAGTCGTCCAAAATGTTCTATCGGCATATACGGATGAATTGCATTTATTGTTTATGGCCAATCTTGAAATTCAGGGTTCGTTTTCAGGTTTCACTGCCTCTTTCTAATACTCCTGGATAAAGTGTTCATTATATACATGTATATCTATATATATACACACACACGCGCAGTATGTATGTGAATATATATGTATGGAGTGATCATCAGAGTGTGAAGATGCCTGCGAGGCCATGGACACGTCACATGCTCACCTCTGAATCCTCCCCCTGCTCCTCTGACTCTCAGGTTCAGACACAGGCCAGCTTACCTCCCTCCGTGATGCACTTTACAGCCTACAGGGGTCAGTGTAGCTCACATTTAGCTGTTCACTCTGTGTGTGTGTGTGTGTGTGTGTGTGTGTGTGAGTTATTGTGTGTACCTCGGAGGGAAAAATACGTGTCTCTTTACACCACACCGTAGGACACACAGCGCTGCGTTGCACAAGTTTTGAATGTTTTATGTCACAAATGGCAGTTTTGAAGAATTGGGGAAACATCCTGGTGGTGGGCGAGGTTGGGCGACAAAATGAGGCAGAATGCAGTGTTGCACGCTCAGACATGGAAGCCGACGATAACAATGGCATTTCAGGCTACACCTTGAGCGGTTAAAAAATATCTTCAGCCTCCCACTTTCTGCTCCCTGTTGTGTTCTCGCTGTTTGACACCACGCGCTCCTCGTGACCCCTGTTACTACACGGTTGTGTAGCGCTACTATTCCCCCGCCTGTTGGCGGCCTTGAGCTCGGTATCATCTCTTCCCATCCTGGGAGTTCTCATCTTCATCTATCTGACACCGGTTGATGGAGATGAACAAAGTGTGTGAACACACACCAATCTGTCGCCTCACACACCTGCAGCGTCTCCTGTGTGTTGTGTTGCTTTTTTTTTTGTGTGCGCGCGAGAGCTCCTCACCGAGAGACGATGACACTGTGATCGCGGATGTCATGCCACGCACGCGGTATTCTCCGAGACAGCAGAAGAGTCGCTGGCCCATGTGACTACTGCCTCAAGGTTAACCAGTTACTATGGAGACAAGCCGGCCAATGAGAATTCAGCAGACGGTTGCGATGTTGACTGCAAGCTTTTTGTTTTAAGGGGTGACCTATTTTTTTTTTCCTACCCCCCTCCCACCACAGCTACTCAGACGCAGACCCGCCTACTCTGGCACATGTGCACGTTTTATCACAGATAAAAACAAAAAAAACGTGGGAAGGCCACTCACACACACACACACGCGGTGGTAAGGTTGTACACAAAAGAATCAGCAATATATCAAATAAGTGATAAAATATGAGACATTTTCTTCGTTTTACTCAAAGAATTTGAGAATATTGTTATTTTTAGGTTTTTCCTGTGAGAGGGCTGAGGACGTGCATCCACTGGAAGCTTGAAATAAAAGGCTTAAATAAAAAAAAACATCTTTCTGTAGATGGCGAAATGAACTTTAAATAGAAGCTTGTCATCAGCGTCACCCAGCCAACTGGGCTTTCTTTCCATTTCAGTAACAGACGATGAGATGTAAGATCATTTTTTAAAGTGCCACTTTATTACAAAAGTATAAACTTGACTTGACATTTCATGAATAGTAATCTTGATATAAAACATTACAATCTTTTGCACTTAGCACTTCATTACACGCCTTTTTTGAGTACGAGACCCTGTCGTCTGAATAGCGAACACACAACATTAGCTGCCACATTTCACTTTTAGCCGGGTTCCTCCAGAAAACACACCGTGGCTTCATGGCTTCCAGAAACAACAAAACAGAACACACGGAAATGTACATTGCAGCCGAGTCGCACTTGGTGTCACAAGATGGAGTCATTCCCAAACGCCATTAAACGTAATAGAAAAAGATAGATTTCTTGACACTGATGATATATTTATTATTATCTTTCTCTTTTTGGAATTTACATACACGTTGCATCAACACACAGTATAATCACATTGTCCTGCTGGGGATATTTGGTCGAACGATGTCGACGCCGTAGTGTGCGTTGGATTTTGGGCCTGTGTGCCTCCGCCCCACGTTGATGCTTTGCCGCTGAGGGAAACCCTATTTTGTTTCGCATGTTTCGTCATATCTGCAATATTATTATAATTAACACTGATAGAGACAGAGAGAGGAGGGAGTGTTCGTCGATGGTCGTTGGCTAATGCGCATCAGTTCCACGGTAGCTTTTCCCCGCCGCACTCCGGGGAGACCCCAGCAGATTTGAGTGACCGCAAGGCGATGGGCAATGGAGATGAACGGTCCACAGAGAGCCAGGACTGAGTTGAGTGGACTGTCTCCACCTCTGGGACTCCATCAGTTCTCTTTAGTCTCGTTTCAGCTGTACTGTGTGCATGTGTGTGTGTGTGTGTGTGTGTGTGTGTGTGTGTTGAAGTCCCGCCGAGCCAAAGACATCCTTCATCTAACTGGCTTTGTGCTCTACAGGTAAATAAAGCAACACACTGGAAGGGGAAAAAAAACAACCAACAACAATAGAAAAAAAACAAAAAAAAAAACAAAACATTCATATAGAGGTACCACATGACAGTGATTGATTTTTTGTTCTTTTTTTTTTTTTTTCACTTTTTGACAGCATGCAACTTGTAGCAGGCAAAGTGCAGAAACAGGATCGACAAAGTAAAACATTTCATTTACAGACGGCAGTGGAGACAGTGATCAGTCCATGTCAGATGAGACAAAAACAGGAGGGGAAGAATCTGGTTGTTGTCCTTTTTTTTTTTTTTTTTTTTCCAAAGTATGAAAATGGTCGAAATTAGTCGAAGCCTTTTGGAGGAATGCAAAATGTGTGCCTTTTTTTTGTTTGTTATAATACTCTTATAATTGTTTCTCTTGGTCCCTGAGCTTTCAAGTTTTTTGATTAGCAATTCATTTCCATTATATCATTTTAAATTGCGACCTGATTCCCATCTTGACCAACTACAGGGAAGCCCTGCTCGTGACAGAACTAAGTGCTACGAAAAAGATTTCACACAAACGCCTCGCGTCGTTTCCCAAAATACGAGTCCTGCTCGGACCAGATAAAGAACTTTTTTATACCCGCTAGAATTCAGGAAGAATTTAGGCCTTTTTTTTTTTTTCTTTTTTTTTTACTTTATTGTGCTTTGCACGTGTGTATCAAGCAAAATAGAAGTGCTACTGTAACCGGCAGATTGCTCTGCAATGGTCTTGTGCTCATTTATTATTCACTACCTTTGGATTCCTTGTAAGGTTTATAGATCGGACTCTGTATTCGGCCCGGGTCATAACAGGTCAACATTATCGCCCCCCCAAGGCCTCGGGAGCCTGCGCCAGGCGTGGTGTTATGACTTGAATGTAAACAGTATGTGTGTGTGTGTGTGAGAGCATGACAGGGGCTCAGCCGTCGCTCCTGGGGGTGTTCGCTCAACTCCTTTGTGTCGGAAGGGTCGGGGGTCACAGCCCCGTCACATACATCTCCATGCCGTCGTTGAATGTGAAAATGGTGGTGGTGCTGGAGGTGGCGGAGCCGTGCTTCAGGTCGCCGATGCTCTCGTACAGGTTCTCCCCCGGCAGCAGCAGGGCTTTGGCAGGCAGGTGCTGTAACTTGGGGGTCTGCTGCGTGGGCGGCGGCGGCGGGGGCTGCTGCTGCTGCAAGGGCTGCTGGGATTTCTTCCTCCTGGGCCGCAGCGTGGCACACGTGTTGGGGGGCCGCTCTCGCTTCCAGGCGCCTCCGCCTTCGATGTTCTCGTAGGCCGGGTCGCACTCCTCCGTCCCGATGGACTCGTAGCAGTGGTCGTCCAGGGGCCCGCCGATGGCTTTGCCCTCCAGGGGAGCCCAGGTCTGGGGTTTGACCACCACACTGAACCCCCCGTCCCGGTCACCGCGACCCAAGGTCCGGAAGCCGGGATTGGCAGGGGGAGAGCCCGGCACGACTCGTTTCTTCTTCCCTGGTTTACACACCTTTGAGTACATCTCAGCCACCTGCGGTCAAACAACACATTCATGGGGTTAGGGAGAATTTGAGAAATGCACTTTATAAGTTGAGTGGAATTTGAGATATAAAAAAATTTATCGGTAAATAAACGCAAAGAATACACATACATTTATACTTCATCTCATGATAAATATGCACACATGTCTCGCAAGAAAATAAAACTGTAGTGTTGGTTGAATGCCTTTTATTGTGCAGTTATTGGGCGTAATGTCTTTATTCGAGTTGGTTTAAAGCGTCCTCGAGGTTCCTCAAAATGCCTTCAGGCAAGTTGTGGAATTACAAAACTCTGTTGTTTTTTTTTTTGCATTCACATAGTTCCTAGAATGTATTCATCACAAATCTGACGTTCAACCCTGCCAGCTCTAGGCACTGGTAATACGGCACATTAAATGGGGCTTTGCCTGATATTAAAACTACTCAACAGTACATTTAAGGGGAGCTTTGACGGAAAAAAAAACAAAAAAAAAACAGGCTGATGCAGAGGCTGAGGAGTCCTTGCTCACCGCAGCAGCAGACGGTTGTATATTCTCCATTGTGTGAGCGGCCAATGGGCCCAGGGCTTTATTTTGCAGCATGAGCATCTCCTCGTCCTCTGGAGGCTTCCAGATGTACTGCTCTCCGTTGCCCATAAACATCACTTCCTGTCGGCAGAATTACAAACGAAAGCGGGTTATGTCTGCGTACAGTGTGTGACAGACGGAAATGTCGTGGATGGACTCCATACAGTATTTAATAGATGTTCCCTGGAAGGTGGTGGGGCTTTAAGCGTGCGGAGCCATGTGCTTGCGCTGTGGATGACTCAATTTCAACATGTTGCGTCATGCGCCAAAAAAAAAAAAGGAAAAAGAGTGGCGAGCGGCGCTGGGAGCAGACTGTGTACACATGTACGCCTGTGGGCCATGTGTGCGACTGAGCTGGGGTCACAGCAGCGAGCGCGACCTTGCTGACATCACGCGGGGCGTCAAATCGTCTCCCACGGACACTCCTGCTGCTGGGAACATACGGAGGAGGTGACACTGCTGCCAGCAGCGAAACGGCTCTATGCAAAGTGAACCCCACTCGCTTCCTGGACCTCAAAGAAATCTCAGCGCATCACGCAGCCGAAACACAACGGCCGCGCCGGCCAAAATTACACCTGCGCGGATCGTGTGCAGCATGACAGGAAGTCTTAAATATCCTGCTCTTTCTCCCTGGACTACAAACTCTCCATGTTAATGTGTCACATAGAGGACAACACGTGTCCTGAGGAACCTGAGCAATCGGCAGCCATCGGAGCCACCCGTCCGTGCTCTCCTGCTTTGTATCTTCTGATCTACAGCTCCACTCAGACCTCTGGAGAAGCAAACCGGGCCGTTCACTTCCTCTCCCCCTCCGGCCATCATTCCTCAATTACTCCAGCACATAAAACTGACCACCGAGGTGTTTGTTGCTGTCGAGGCTTATTGCAAGGAAATGGGAAGCTGTGACATGGGCAAAGGCACCCGAGACCCACCAAGGATGGATTGTGACTTTAGACCGTAAACACACGCACGTGCAGCGGTCCTCTCCAAAGACTTGTGAATGAAGCGGTTTCTTTTTGGTTTTTTTGGACCCTGATCATTTGGAGAGGACAGCGTGACGTGCGCCGGGTGACAGAGTGGACGCTGGATTTGGGTGTAAATGCAGAACTCTACTGACCTTGGGGAATGCGGGGACGCTGAAGGCCTCGGTCACGTTTCTACGGGGCAACTTTGTGCTGTGAGGGTGAGGCGGAGGAGGGGCGGGGTGCGAGGGCGGGGCGTGTCGGGGAGGCGGGGCCGGCGGATCCCCCATGTCGGTGCCGCTGTCCCTCTTCTGGGGCGCCTTCTCGGCCTTCCTCAGCTTCCTGACGCAGGCGTACTCGGCCGGGGCCTCCTGAGGGTGTGGGGCGGACATGACCTGGGCCTCGGGCTCGGGCAGCCCTTCCTCCACGTCCCCGTCCGGGTCGGGGGGTGCCGGGGTGTTGGCGGGCACGGCCGGAGGGGCGGGCGTGTCCGTCTGCCCCGCCCTGCCCACCATGGCGTAGAGGGCGTCGTCGGCGCGGGTGGTGGAGGAGCTCCGGCCCACTTCGGAGTAAGTGTGCTCTCCGTCCTCTCCGGTCCCTGAAGGGATCTGGGGAAGCTGCCTACCTGGAGAATGAAGGTCAGAGTTAGACCTGCGGCTGGGTCCAAGACCATTCTTTACGGACTCCACCTACAGCTTCCTGCTACAGTCAGCTATACGCAGAATTCACATCCTCCTGGACTGCACATCGATACATTTCTCACGGGGGAGAGATGCGTAAACTGGGAACAGGATGTGCATCCAAATTGGCTTCCTGCCTCTGCAATGGGAAGCCAACACCAAGCGGGACATATGCTTCGGTTTCTTCAAACTGTCTCCGGCGACTGTCAGCGCGCCCACACGAACGCAGACTGTCACTGACTCCAGCTCCGGGATTCATCCGCAGCTCTGTGATTTTTCTGTCTTTAAGAGATGCTCAGAGCTGCCCACGACTCAAACGGTCGCAAACGTGGATCCTGTTCTCCTCAGAAATGCCCTACTGAGCGGTTTTTGTGTGGTTTTAGGATCCCATCTTTGACTCTGGCGCTCGAGTAGCACTCGGTGGGATGGTACATTTGTTTCTGCCTAATGGTTACCTCGCCACTGTTTTTCGAATTCGCGGAAAATGGCTTCATTTGGAGCCAATTAAATAAAGCCCTTTTCGGTGAGGCCTTCACAATTGCATTGCCATGCGGCCGCGGCAGACGCTGGAAGAGAATCGAAGGCCTACACATCACAGCAGTGAAGCACAGCACAGAGAAGACAGCGGGTCAGGGTTCACATTTGAAGATTGACTCACTTTTGCCATTGCAGTTCATCTTGTTCATCTCGGTGTCAGATTTACTGATGGACCGCAGCTTGGACTGCCTGAGTATGCCCTGACAACACACACACGCACACGCACACGCACACGCAATGCCAGTTAAACACTAATTAAGACTGAAGAGGTGTCCTCCGAATGCGTCAGCGACCTTTGCACAAACGGAACCCTTGGAGGAGTGCGTGGGCCAAACTCTTACCATGTCCATGAGACGGTGTTTTCCACCTTCGCCGGAGACATTGTGTGTCTTCCCCTTCCTGTGGTGAACACAAGCACTCTGTTATACACCGACTGACACTGGCCACGTCGCCAACTGTGCACAATTCTGTGTCTGAGTCATGGTCCGTGTGTTGCTGAGTCATGGCTCTAGTTCTTTTCCCTATGTATTTGTATTTTCTGCTATTTTATACTTCTACTACACTTCAGAGTCAACTTTTCTAAAATAAATAAATACCACATGACCTTCCAACTCATCTCAGCCAATACGCTTCAATTAAATTCAGTATCAGGTTGGGCCCCCTTATCTTGTGTGTCCTATGTATTTGAGCTCTTGGCGGTTGTTTCGTCTAAACCTCAGATTGTTGAACCTCACCCAATGTTGGCCAGCCAGAAAACAAATCTGTGGAGCACGATCCTCTCCCATTGTTCAAATGGCAACACTTCCGATTTGTGACCACCGATGACCGGTACGAACAGTTGACATTATTTGACTGCATTGTGCTGCTAATGCTTTGGAGTTTTTTGGCGACGTGAATCGAACTTGTAGGACATGGTCATTTTGATACACTGGTACCTTGATTGGTGTAGGCTTCTTCCATCAGTGTGCATGTGCGCAGGCATTAGAAAGGAGCATGTTGGGTCTCAACGCACGCACACACAAATGTGTGTATCCATGCATGTGTGTGTGTGCGCTCTCTCTCACCTCTGGCAGCCCACGCAGAGCACCACAATGAGGATGGTGACAACAAAGGCCGAGGCAGCAGCGATAGCGCCCAGCAGCAGGACCTTGCCGTAGGGAGGAGCCGTGAAGTTCAGCCCGTCCTGCATGGAGGCCATGTGGGAGCGCTGACGCTCGCTTGCTCTCACACACTGGCGCTCGCACCCTTACACTCGTGCACTCTGGGAAGTGCCACGGTCTCACTGGGATCTGCGGCGGGAGAGGGGCACAAGAGAGCGGCCGCTTTGTTACCAAGCGATCCAACCTTTGCAAAAAACATTCAGTGGGTTAACAGAGAACCAGAAGTAACAGAAGAAGAAGAAGAAGGCAACCTTTATCCATCCTAGAGCCATGCACATGCAGCGTGGAAACACACAACACACACACACAATTAAGAAATTGGTCCTTTGTGTGTTAACCCAGATGGGTTAAATGCAATGTCCACAGAGAGGGTGAAGGCTCCAGAGCAGTGGGCTTCCGTGGGCGCCCGGGGAGCTGATGTGTTGGGGGGGGGGGGGCGTGGTAAGGTGCCTTGCCCAGGGGCCCAAGGCCCCCCAACATCAGCTCCCTGATGCTGGGTGGACTGCTGGATAGGATTCCGGCCTCCTTCCAGATTGTATTTTTTGGGATCGCAGTCGGGGTTGTGGGGGCCTCGAACCAACAACCCACTAAAAGACCCACTACAAGACCCACTACAAGACCCACTACAAGACCCACTACAAGACCCACTACAAGACCCACTGGTCTGTAGCCGCTAGTCCTCCCCAATGGCGATAAGGTGATCAGAAAGGTGAGCGCGGCGGAATTTAAAATAAGGGACTTATCCCAGAAGCAGTGGAGGGTAGACACATCGGGCCTCGGGCCTGCGCTTCTGCTCTACCTCGTTTGAGGGATTACTGAGATTTGTGTGGCACACTTACATAGACGTCAACAGCAAACCTGCTCAAACAAATTAGAAAATGCTAATAACAAGGAGAGAATACGCTTTCCTGGGAACTGAGGGCAATTTGTCAGAAAAGCTGTGGCCATTTAAGTGAGTAAATACACTTTTTTTTTTTTACCCTTTTAACAGGAACAAACATACATATTGACAAGGTGCAATGAGTCCCAGCAAAGCTGAGCCTGCCAGCAGACAGAGAAACCTGAAACTCCGGAGGAGTGTGAAAGCAGAGGGAGCAGACAGGAACATCTTTCCTGCTCCTTCTCCCTTCTGCTCGCTGCCTGCCAGACAGCTTCACATTTGTCTGTGTAATGTTTCAAATAAATAATACAGAAAAAAAAAAAAAAAATCTGAGATATAAGCAAAAAAAAACAACAAAAAAAAAACAAGCCTGTTCTAATCCCTGTCAAATCATGCCATCTGTCCACTGTGACAATTTGCTTTCGTGTGTGTGTGTGTGTGTCGCTCGTCCGTCTGAACCCAACGTCTGATTTGGTGTTTTTTTTTTTGGGGGGACGTCTTCGTGTATCACTCCGTTTATTCAATTTGCAAAACCAACCTCTCTTTGGTTTTGTGCGTCTGCGTCGCCCTGGCTCCGGATGGGATCCGACACTTAGAACAAGGCGCTTTGTTATTGGACTCCGCCAAAGATGGAATTTAATCCTGGCAGTCCAAATGACTTGAGCGATTGGTCTGTAGTCTGGCGGGTAACGTGTCTGAAGTCCACGTGCGGATCAAACTGTGAAAAGCATGATCTTCTAGGACGCCCATCTTCACTCAAATCACCGGATCCAGCACCTTCACTATTGGTCTGAGGCGACTTTGAAACAAAACAGTCAAATAAAAGAATAGCAGATTGTCCAGATGGATCTCCTCATTATACCATCAGAATAGCAACATTTAGGCCCATTACTCAGATCCTTAGACATTTTCTACCAGTCTTCCTTCAAATTCTCCTGCTTGTCCGTAGTTGAAGTCCAAGTCTCGGAGACCAGGACTCCTGTGACATTGAGCTCAGATTGGAGGCGTTTTAAGCCTCTCTACGTTTGCTCTTTGGCTCCTTTTCTTTTGTGCCTCTTGCAAATGCTTTGTCCCCCTGGTGAACTGACGTAGGCCTGCTTTTAATACTTTTGTTTCTCTTTTATGAAGCACCTTGGGTCGACTTTCATGCCAGGAGTTCTATAAGCCAATTCATTATTTCTTTTTCCCCGCAGTGATTAAAGTTTAGATCTGTGGCACAAATTGTGCTAATTCACCTGGTAGGTGTGGCCGTAAATCTCCGAAAAGCCAGAAAAGCCACCAGATCCCCAAAGTAGCTCATCCTCTCATTGGTCTTTCTTTTGGTAGTTTCAACAACAGTCCTCAATTTGTACCAAATTTAATACTAGACACGGAGGCCAGGGAACAGCTGTTTTTTTTTTGTTTCTCCTTCCAATCCACCCTTCATTATCTGTGCATTTTCACCCGTGTTTTCAGCAGAATTATGGAAAAACAGAACCCATTTCATTTAAGTGCAGACTCGGTTAAGTGGGCAGATCCAGGATTGTTTTTTTTTTCCCCAAGTCTTTTTTTTTTCTTGAGTGAGATGCATTTCTCGACATTTTTCAGCAATTGCTTTCGGTCTGTTTGTCTTTGGTGGAGATACGCACTCTAGAAGTACTAACTTGATCTATCATGTCCTTTTTTCTTGCGGATATCCAAGATAATGAATGACTTAAGAAAGTGGTCGGCCCTGCATATGTGTCCAAAACTGGTTTGTGTATTCTAATTTGACAACAGAGGCGAGGAGCGGGGCGCGGGAGAGGGTGATGAGAGCCAGCGGAGGGGGACAGGTGTAGGTGTGCGGGAAAAAAGAAAAGGAGAGAGGGGGTGGAGGAGGGCGAGTGCGGGAGTCCTGGGTCGGTGGCTAGAGGCCGCCACGTTCCCTCCGCTGGCTTGCTGGGCCTTCCTCCCCCCGTGTGACCGTACCCCCCCCCCCGGGTGCCGGTCCCCCCCCCCCCTCTGGCCCTCGAGCTGCGTCGCCTGAGTTGGCCAATTGGACAGAGAGCTCGGGGCGAGGGCTTCAAGAAATGGCCCCTCCGCCAGCTGCTACCCTGCCAACGAAGCCCCACCGTCCCGTGTGCTTGTCGCAAAATACCAGTGCGTCCTCCAGAACCAGGTGCTGCCCAGACCAGCAAGCACTGAGGTCCATTGGTCCTCATTGGTCGCTACAATCCTCCCCGCCTTCAAAAAATATGACGTTGAAGTGCCTACTTGATGTTCGTGAACAGCGTGGAGACTGTAAGGTGTGACTGGACCGCTCCAAAGGCTCAGTGGACTGTTATAGCTGATGTCACATGTCGTTTTAAGTTTAGTGCTCGCATATGATTTCTCTTCTCGTCTCCGTGGACACGCGTTGGACTAGGGCTGCAAAAACAACGATTGTTTTCAAGATCGATTCATCTGCCAATTATTTGCTCTGTTGCGCTGAGTTGATCAGATTGTCCTGGTCCTTGCCCAAATGTGTCGTGAGAAATATATGTTTTCCCTTTGACTCATATTATGCGAAAAGCGGATTCTATAGGGATGGAGTTTTTTTTCTGTTCTCTGTTGTTCTATAGCCATAATTGTAGGCTGCAGAATTAGATGATCAGGTCACCTGTTGATTTAAAACTCCACAATTAGGCATATTCAAAGGAAAAGGAAAGAAAAGAGCCACATTTAGCCAAGCACAATGAAATTCTGATCAGATCATATAACATGACAAAAAAAAATCCACATAATCATCAATAATAAATGCTCATTGTGTGACTCCTTTAGATGATCCACTAAATGTGTTTCAATTTCTGTTCATGGCACTTGGGTAAGCCATCAGAAAAAACAAAGGCATCATTGAATAACCCTGACGTTAAAAAAAAATGGAGGATTTTACCGAGCGCTGTCAGTCCAAAATCCATTCCGGTGGTGGGCTTTACATTTTCTTGAAACATCTAGACAGCACTTACATGTGTGTTCATGATGAAAAATATTGGAACACGTGTCAAACAGACCCATCCAGCCAGCACTGGCCTCTCTGCCAATCTGCTCAGGTTGGGATAAACCACCTGGGAGTTCATGTGGAGCGAAAACCTCACCCTCTGTGTGACACAAATAACAGCCATGTGTGTGTGTGTGTGTGTGTGCGGGCGCGCGTGTCAGTAAGAGGGGGAGAGATGGAGGGAGGGGCACTGGCCTCTCTGCCAATCTGCTCAGGTTGGGATAAACCACCTGGGAGTTCATGTGGAGCGAAAACCTCACCCTCTGTGTGACACAAATAACAGCCATGTGTGTGTGTGTGTGTGCGGGCGCGCGTGTCAGTAAGAGGGGGAGAGATGGAGGGTGTGTGTGTGTGTGTGGGGGGGGGGGGGGGGGGGGGCTTTTTGGTGGGGGGGGGGGGGGGGGGGGGGGGGGGGGGGG
Organism: Colistium nudipinnis; assembly: GCA_016785305.1. NCBI lineage: Eukaryota > Metazoa > Chordata > Actinopteri > Pleuronectiformes > Rhombosoleidae > Colistium > Colistium nudipinnis. The sequence goes on along the minus strand of JAFBJU010000499.1, from coordinate 2,608,347 downwards.
GTTGCTATTGTGTGAGAATGTGAATTAGGTCAAATGTTTGCTCGCAACAACGATTAACCGTGCCCCTGTGAGAAGAAAGCTGAAGCCCGTGCGGAGGAGTCTTTCTCTCGCCACCTCACACACGTACAAACGCCGTCCGACATTATTCATCTCGAGCACAATGATGAAAGCACCATTTTTACATTCCTGATCACACAATTCTCATTCCTCCCCAGTAGCTGTGACAAAGTGATGGGAGCCTGAAGAGAGGAGGGGGGGGGGGGGGGGGGGGTCGGCCGGCCACGGGCATGGCGGTTTGAGATGGTGCGTATATATTATCCTTCACTAAAACGAAGAAATGATCCGCGAGGGGCTCGGGGGGAGGGGAACTTGTGGGTCTGTGTGAGGGGTCCGGCTCTGACACCCCAGGCTGCAGTGATGCTGAGGCTGTGACAACAGGTTACACACCACGACTCCGATGATGCCGGCTGACACAGGGGGAACAAAAAAAAACACACACACACACACACAGAGGCACAGGGTGTGATCAGGGATGTGTTGATGCTGAATGGTGGCGGTTGGATGAGGATCACCCTTGCAGGTGATGGCTACGGGCGGCCACAGAGAATGAAACGGGATCAGGCTGATGCAGTCAGATTGCATTTTTTTGATTTATTATTTCTGCCTGTGGACATGATTTATTTCCTCCTTTTATTCCCCTCTCATCATCAAAGCGCTTCCGACTCATCTCCGGATCAAAGTGAGGATGGTAAAGGATGCTGTGTCCCTGAGGTCACTTGGCAACTTACACGACAAAGCCCCCCCCCCTCTCATTTAGGAAAGGGGGGCTGGGAGGGGGGGGGGGCTGCCAATGTTAACGGAAGCTTCTAACATTAATTACCTTTATGCTTCACAAAGGTATTAGTCAGGGAAAACGCTTGGATGGAGGCTCCCTGCGCATCCCTCCCCCTCATCATCAGATCCCAGTCCAACATCTCCGGTGAACCCGTTCGTTTCGGGGCTTCAATCACACACACACACACACACACACACACGCAAAAAGGGCAATGCAGTAAGGCTGAGCTGGATGCACACGTGTCGGTGTGTTAAATGCATGACGAGTGGAGAGGGGGGGAAAGGGGGACAAGGCATGCAGGGCGCGCACAAAGGGGGGCGGGCTGGCCCTGGTTCCACGGATGGATAAAGGAGATGAAGTGCGTGTGCAGCTTATGGAGCCGAATGTATAGGCACATATGAATGAACCCCCCCCCCCCCCTCCTCCTCCTCCTCCTGCCTCCAACCTGTCACACAGCCACGGGCACAGTGCTTTGCGCCATAGCATCCCTGTACTCACTCAGCTCAGAGGTTTTGGGGAGGCGCAGCATCCTTCACTTTCTGCTCCCACTCGGACCAGGCACGCTCCCCGCGTGCATAATCAATCAAGGGGCGATGGCGTGGCTTTCGTCTTGGGCTTCACGGAGCAGGAATGCAGCATATTGCAAGTGGCATCCTCTGACCCCCCTCCTCCTCCTACTCCTCCAAGCCCGCGCGACCCGTCCTGTGCTCCCGCAGCCAGCCGGCACGCGCTCCGGTCTCTGTATCTCCAATGCCACAGCTCCAAGTAAGCAGGTTTCTCCCTCACCGTCCCTCAAGCCCCCTCCATCTCCGCTCGCATCCCCTCGGCTCAGCTACTGCGCTTCCATGTGACACGGGCAGAGCTGGAGACCCCCCAATTAGGAATTGTGCCTTTTGATTCTAGCGCCATCCCTCGGAAGGACGAGGAAGTGCAGCTTTTATGGGCTGATGAATGGGCAGACTCCGGTGCAAGAGGATCCCTCAGTACAGGCTACCAGGGACGTTCTGGGGGCCCCAGACAAAACAAAATTCAAATAAAACAAACAAAGCTTTTGACAGCGCGCAAGTACCACGGGGCCCCCTATGAGGGGGTTCCTGAACGTGTCATTGTAGTGCCCCCTCATGACAAGTCATTTAAGGGTCTTTCAGGTTGTCCTTGCTGTGGACCAATGTAAACAGCCCTCTTTGGGGGGGGCCAGGCAAATGCCTAGTTTGCCTGCCCCAATGTGACCCCTCTGAATGCTACACATGAATTTGGGACATCCAGACCAGGGCCGTGTAAAGACAGCAGTGAGCGTACTATGTGAAAGGAGTGTGCTGCATAAGATTTAAAACATTAAAAAAACATCATGTCTTCAAAATCAAGCGGCTCATTCTTTGGAGATTTTCTAGTTGATTTGAACTTGTGGCATTATGTATTAACTTTAACTTTGCTGACCCCAGGTCAAAGGGGTGAGTTTCAAAGAAAACGTTCCTGAGTCTAGAGTCACTAATAACTCAGTCTGAGCCCTTATGAAATGTTTGATCTCTCTCTCTCTCTCTGCAATTATAGTATAAGTCACTCATGTCGTTTCTATCTGGTGCTTCCTTTCCAACTCACACACCTTAGAAACCTGTACCTCTGACACCACCACCACCTACTGGCGTGTGTGGCTCTTTGTGGAGGAGCAGCCACCTATCACAGTGCGCACCACGGTGTTGCTGTATGAGGATCAATTCATGCCAGAGTGAAGACTCACTGTTCAATGGACCCAGGGAGGAGGTCAGGTCACACTCATGGGTCAAACAACAAATTCCGCTCTTATTACTTTAAACAATGACTAATGATGACGATTATTATTATTATTATTATTATTATTATTATTATTATTATTATTGTTATCGTTATCGTTTTTATTATCATTATCATCATTATTATTATTATTAAGATTAACCAACAATCTGTTGGAGAAGTTGTTGGGAAAAAGTGAAAAATGGAGTCCTCTTTTTTCTTATACTAAAAGCAGCAGTATAATACAAATCAGAAATACAATTCCAAGCCATATCCTCCTCTGGTCAGCTTAAATACCAGATGAACCTGACATGTGTCCTCCCAGCTTCCTGAGGTGGACTTTGTCCTTCAGGGTTGTCCCCCCTCCGCTGCGCCGTGGCACGGATCGCTCCTCATACACTCTCCCCTCCCCCCCTGCCTGTAGGTTTCACACAGGACCAGCCTCGCTCCGTGCTTGTCTCCTGGGGTAAAGTGCACCGTTCCATTCCCCACGCAATCTCTGCCATGGCTCTGAAGCTCCGCTGCTCTGCTCATAGTGTTTGAGTGAAATCTGAAATCCACTCCGTCCAGTTGTTGTTGTTGTTCACATCTTCATCATCATCACCATCATTATCATCTGAAAGAAGATGGGCTGCTGTTCTGCGCGATGCACGCTGGTCCTCCTGTGTTGCCTGCAGTTGGTAAGATTTTTTCTCGCTCACATATGATGCTTCACATCAGACGCGTCAGACCTGTCACTGTTTTTACCTTCTACTGTACACTGATCACGTGAATAACAGCCTTAAAGCTTCAATATAAAGTATAGCAAAAAAAAAACGGTGGTGCTTTTACTTTTTCTTTGTTGTTGCCTTTAAGTCAAAAGATCGCCTGGTTTAAGCTTTTCAATGTAATAATTGTGGAGTTGTTTATTATAATAAACTGGACGTGGGTATAGATTTTGCACCGTTGCTTAGACAAAACAAGTAATATGATGATGTCCCACTGGGATGAGGATGTGTCCCTTTATTCAATAATTATAGTAACAGATAGTTGTAGCCACATGTAGGCCAACTGAAATATTTCTGTGAAGCACATTTAAAGTCATCTGGTTAGAGTTGGAGGGGCTTGTGAAAAGACACCCACCCACCCCTGCAGCCACCACAATGAAGGCTGCACCCACTTTGTCCTCTCTGTCCCCCCCCCCCACACACACACACACATCATGACTGATTGGAGCCCTGACATCAGAGCCCAGAGGACAGAGCAGTACAACCCTGCACGCTGTGTCCCACGTGGCTCAGTTGCCTTGACATCTTATTGGGGGGGGGGAAAAAAGAAATACAATCTGGTGTCGTGCACAAGTAAAAGATCTCGCTGGACGCACGCTGGTCTTTTGAAAGTCATTATTTGGGTCAGGGTCTTTAAACTCTGTGTCTCGCTCCCTTTTGACCCTGCAGATAACTGCTCTGGAGAGGCAGGTGCTCGACTTCCTCGGCTACCAGTGGGCTCCCATCGCGGTCAACTTCCTTCACATCATCATGCTCATCCTGGGCCTGTTTGGTGCCGTCCAGTACAGATCACGCTACGTGATCGTGGTGAGTCTGGAACTATACACACCCTTTGTGTGTACAACGCTGAATACTTCTCACAGTCCAGCATTTTGGGAAATGTGCTCACAAAAGTGAAAGGCACATTTTTGCTGAGCTTAGTATTTGGGCTGGGGGCGTTTTACTTTCAATAGCAAAACGTATTTGAAGGATTTGAAGTATTTAAAGTAACGGTACACGTTCTGTAGTAAAATGCCCACTTTGACTGTTATATTAATATTCATAATTGTATTGATGCATCCACCCAGGATTTTACAATTAAATGCTGCCAGTGGCGGAGATGGTGTTAATAGCGTCGAGGTCAGGCTCCTCTGAAGAGTCACGAGATGACACTTTGGGGACCTGAGGGCATTTGTGAGAAAGAGAGGAGTCAGGTGCCATATAGTGTGGCAGAGTGGGCAGAGATTTCTTTTCCACTATAACGTTGTGTTTTTGTCTGCCCAGTACCTGCTGTGGACGTTGCTGTGGGTCGCCTGGAATGTCTTTGTGAGCTGCCTCTACTTGGATTTGGGTGGGCTTTCAAAGGTAAGTGTAATGCTCCCGTCAGCGTCCGATAATTAGAGACCCACAAAGCCACAGTGTCTAAATACCGGGTTCAGGTTGTATGTCTCACACCCATTGGAACAATTGCATAATAAATGGCCTTCACGGTATTTCACACAGTAGTAGTTTCTGTTCTCAATATTTCTTTCATAAAGTGGCGGTAGCTGTTTATCTGCAGCGTGTTGAATTTGATGAAAAGAAAAAATGTGGTTATCTTATTTCAAACGCAAAACTCCCAGAAAAAGTTCCTTAACTATATAAATTAGCAAAGCCCATTTCTGCTCTTTCTGCAACGGGTTTGCCAGCGTTGCTTCTCCTTCCAAGTCCAAGCGGGAAATTCAACAGGAAATGATGTTTTCCCTATTAAGCCTGGTGTTCTGTCCCTACAGGACAGTGATATTCTCACCCTCGGAGTGTCGTCGCATCGCTCCTGGTGGACGGAGAACGGACCTGGCTGTGAGAGCCAGGGCCTTCCCTCTGCAGAGTGGCACAACCAGCTGAACCCCGAGCTGACCACCGTGCCCAGCTGCTGGCTGGCGTACCAGTACATAGAGATCCTGCACTGCGTCGTCCAGCTCCTCATATCGGTGAGTCCCTGCCCACGCGCGACTCATTCGTCACCGGGGGCTTCACGTGGAATCACTGTTTAAATAAACACTTGACACAGCAAAACATAAACCAAATGACTGTGTGATGGGTTTAAAATGGAAATCGTTGAGCACATTTAATCAGTAAATAGCTATATGCACACACATAATGGAACCGTTGCATAGTAACAGAAAATGTACACTATGAAACCCAGACGGAATTTTTTTAAGAATGGCTTCACCATCATTATCATTATCACATTCATTATCCCACTGATAGTGGTACAAGCAGCTTCTAAGGCCAGGCCGAAATCCTCTGTTCTATTGATGAATTTCATTTAATGACTCACAGTTATTAATGGTTGAAAAACTCACATCTTCAAATGTACAGTTTTTGTCAAAAAGTTGAAAAATAACCCAATATATTCCGTTTATAATGGTCCATGGTCAACTTCTTAAATCACAAGAAATATTTTGCACCTCGTAGCACAAACATCCTCCTGTGAGGATTTTGCTTTTGAAGATGTATCAAGAAAAGCTTTTAGAAAATAAACACACTTAAGTTTCATAAGATTCACCTTTGCACTTTTGTATTCATTTCCACAGCTCCTGGGATTTGTTTATGCCTGTTATGTCGTCAGTACTTTTTCCGATGAGGAAGACAGCTGTAAGTACCTCACGCCCATAAGAGACAACATGAAATGAAAGATATTAACCTATGTATAGATTATAGAGTATATCATTGTATCCATAAATTAGATCCTTCCTTTTCTGTTTTTAATCGATATACTTCACTTCATTATTCTTAGTGTTTTTGTGTCATTTAATTGAACTTATTTTCCTATTTACTGTAGTTAATTTCATTGGGGAACTTCATCATCCATCCAAACCCCCCCACTTGCTCTTCTAGGGAAAAGACTTGATGGGTAGGTATCACTGACAATCACTTGGTTTTTCCTCGGTCTATCTATGATATGCTCACTATTTGTTTGTCCAACATCTTTTGTGTTCCTATGTTATTCAGATTATAAACGACCACAAAAAGAACGTGTTTGGTAAAAGTTGAAAAGGAACCAAGAGGAAGATGAGATCATTCTGAAGACGCGGCGGCTCTGACCTGGTTGTCAACAGGACATATTTCGAAGATGCTGCAACTGACTGTGCTTTCCAGTATCCAGCGTCAAGCTGTCAATGTATACCTCAGTGTGTGTGTGTGTGCGTGCGTGCGTGTGTGCGTGCGTGCGTGCGCTCACGTGTGATCACTGGCCATTTAGTAGAACTCAAGTTTGGCTATGTCAAAGATAAATGTGATTTCTATAACTGTAAATAAGCAGCTCTGCCTTGCTGATGTTTTTGTAAAATGTATGAATTATTAATTTCTCATTTCAGTTTGATCAAGTCACCATGAGAGCTGTACTGTATGATATCATTCAGGGAAATAAACTACACTGACAAATAAACTACACTGACAGCCTGCCTTGGAGTGCTAAAAGCCATTCTTAATGCTAAAATACTCAATAATAGAAGTATTCTGTATTCTTCTGACCAAAACAGCCAAACTGTATAAAATGTATTCAGTATTAGTCTTTGTCACCAAATCCAAGCATGTCATAGTTGTTGTGCCATAATAATAGTAATAGTAATCAAGATAATGCTAATGAATGTTATGGCAACACATTTCCACTTTTCCACATCTATCTTAAAATGTATTTAAAATTCAGTGTACAAATAAATTCTACATGATTTGATTTGAACATGAATTAAAGGTACACGCTGATCACCGCATAAACGTCCCGCACTGCTGCTGCTGCTAGGCATCGGCGGATGCGTGGTTTACGTTAATGACGTAATTTCCGCTCCTGAGACCCCGGATGTAGCTTCCATCGGGGCGACTGAGCAGGGCCACGGAGACTGCCCGGAATATCATTTATCGGTGAGGGGGGGTCGGAGCGGATTGAGGCCCCGCTGGATTAATGTCTACGGGACAGCGCGGTTTGCCAGCAGGGCCACGAGCAGCAAACCGTCCGCCCCGCGCGCGCACACCGGCTCACGGCCGCCGCTAACAGGGCTCCACTAGCATAGCAACGCGGTGCAGCTTCCCCGGCTGATAGCCTCACACACGGTGAACCGGGGTTTACCTCAGCACCTGGTGGGTGAATGATGTCTGCCGCCAGCATCGACCCTCAGGTAAGAACCGAGGACCTGGGCCCGGCTTCGTTTTTTTTGTTGTAAATGTTCTACCTGGAAATCGAGATGTGCGGCGCGTGCATCCCACTCCTGAAGACGACCAATGCTAGTCCAGCTAGTTAGCCAGCAGAGATCGGAGGTGGTGAGCAGGGAGTCTGGTAAATAACGGAGGCCTGGACCACCGTGGCGGTCTCGCCGCCACACGGTCCTACAGTACAACACAGCTCGGCGCTGACTGTTCGTCTGCTTATTGAAAAATAAGGAATGTAGCTCAGGATCATGTGTGATGCCCGAATTAACATCCGTGACCCACGCAGTGTTTTTTTTCCCTCCCTCCTTTCACATGCATCCCTCCTGTCGATACGAAAACCAAGACATCGAAAGGACAAGATGCGAGTAAAGGTAAGAGAAGATTCGTTCGTGCACCTGCTGATGTTTTTGTACCTCAAGGTGGCACACACACACACACATACCAGTATATCAATTATCGCACCATTTATTTTTAGGCGCTTCATTTAAAGTGTGTATTTTTTTTTGACTCCAGTAACACCTGAAATGTGTAGTAATCTGAAAAATGCACAAACACTTCTGTATTTATTTATATATATATATATATGAAGAAATGTACTTAGCTGGGATGGTATTTATGCTTCTTGTTAAATGTGCAGTAGTGGTTTGACTGGTTATAATCCAACACTGGTTTCCCAATGAAATGCTCAGTTGCCTCACTGATTGTATTATTCAACATGTAATTATCTTCAACACTGGCACAGCACTCTCTTGTGTATGATGTCAACAGAGCATTAAATGGTTATGAATGTCTTGACGGTGCACATTATTGTCATTATTGTCTCATTATGTCCACTGCGTTCTTTTCAGGCTTTTCAATAGACTTTACTGTATGTGGTTGTTTGAAATATGTCTACATGCTGATGTGCACCTTTGACATCGCTTTGATTTTTTCCTTTTTCTTGCAGCCTTTCCAGTTTCAGTGCAGAATGGCTCCCTCCACCAGAAGGATGCAGTTCTTGACAATGACTTTGAGCCCTATCTCACCGGCCAGTCCAATCAGGTGGGACGCACCTCTGAATTTGAGTTTGCTCAGTTTGCTTTTACTGTGTTCTGCTGCCCAAAGAAAGTATCTTTACTCTTTGTTTCCATTTCTTTTTTAGAATAACAGTTATCAGTCCATGACAGACCCGTACCTGTCCAGCTACTATGCCCCCTCCATTGGATTTCCCTACCCTCTCAGTGAAGCTCCGTGGTCTACAGGGGGTGACCCACCAATCCCCTACCTGACGCCCTATGCCCCCCTCAGCAATGGAGACCATCACTTCATGCACGACACGGTTTTTGGGCAGCCGGGTGGGCTCAGCAGCAGCATCTATCCTCACAGGTTTAATTTTTTCCCAGAGAACCCAGCCTTCTCTGCCTGGGGCACCAGTGGTTCTCAGGGTCAGCAGACTCAGAGCTCAGCCTACGGAGGGAGTTACAGCTATCCACCGAGCTCTCTGGGAGGCACCTTAGTCCCTGATGGCCAGACAGGTTTCCATAGTGACACGCTGAGCAAGGCTCCAGGTATGAACAGCCTGGAGCAGGGCATGCTGGGCCTAAAAATAGGTGGGGACATGACTGGCAGTGGATCGGGTGTGAAGAGCGCGGGCTCTGTGATCGGCGGAGGTGGCAGCATGTCTGCAGCTGTTGCCACGGGCAACGGTGGCACACCACTCGGAATGCCCCCTCCGAAACCTACGTCGTGGGCTGCCATTGCGAGCAAACCTGCTAAGCTGCAGCAGCAAAAGATCAAGAACAAACCTGGCCCACCCATGGCTGGAGGAGGTCTGCCTCCGCCCCCCATGAAACACAATATGGACATAGATACATGGGATAATAAAGGGTCTGTTTCTAAGATGGTTCCGCCTTTGCCCCACCACCACCACCACCACCACCACCAACACCAACACCAACCACCACCACCACCACAACAACATCATCACCACCACCACCAACAACAACAGCAGCAGCAGCAGCAGCAGCAGCAGCAGCAGCAGCAGCAGCACCACCACCACCACCACCAGCAACAGCTCCACTCCCATGCTCCCAGTCTCCTACCTCCTCTTCAGCAGTCCCTGCAGTCTGCCCAGTCCCTTGTGCAGCAGATGACCATGCAGGGCCCCCCACCTCCCCCGCAATCGTACCAGAACCACAACTCTGCTCCAACGCCTCAGACCCGCTGGTTGGCCCCACGCAACCGCAACATGTGCTACGGGGGTGGAAGCTTGGACAGCAGTGGCTCCTCTAACGGTGGCAGTGTAGGCAACGGAGGCGGAGGGGGTTTGCTCCCAGAGCCGGGGTCGGAGTCCCACCCGGTGCTGGAGAAGTTGCGGGCGGCCCACAGCTATAACCCCAAGGAGTTTGACTGGAACCTGAAGAACGGCCGCGTGTTCATCATCAAGAGCTACTCCGAGGACGACATCCACCGCTCCATCAAGTACTCGATCTGGTGCAGCACAGAGCACGGCAACAAGCGCTTGGACTCGGCCTTCAGAGTGATGAGCGCCAAAGGTCCCGTCTACTTGTTGTTCAGCGTCAATGGCAGTGGGCATTTCTGCGGTGTGGCGGAGATGCGCTCCCCCGTGGACTACGGAACCAGCGCTGGTGTTTGGGCGCAGGACAAGTGGAAGGGGAAGTTTGACGTGAACTGGTTGTTTGTTAAGGACGTGCCTAATAGCCAGCTGCGCCACATCCGCCTGGAAAACAATGACAACAAGCCAGTCACCAACTCGCGGGACACCCAAGAGGTTCCTATGGAGAAGGCAAAGCAGGTGCTCAAGATTATTGCCCAGTACAAACACACCACCTCCATCTTCGATGACTTTTCCCACTATGAGAAGAAGCAGGAGGAGGAAGAGGTGGTGAAAAAGGTAAAAACCCAATGTCCTCCCGTACAGTGAATGACATCAGTATTAAACCGGAGCATTCTCTGTTCATAATTGTGTATTCGGCTGGCCAATGGGCGTCTACGTTACCAAGTGTGGTTTTATGCCCTTAGTCATAATCATTTATATGGTCCATTATGTCTAAACTGGTTTCCAATCATTCTATTTGTTCATGTTTTGTATTCATGATGGATAAATGAATGGTTAACATGTAATAAGGTTTTGCTGATGAAATATTGTTGCATGAGATTTGCATATGTAATGATCTATATTCTTTTTGAACAGGGCTATGAGCCTGTCTCAATACAGAACCGATCCAGAATTGATCAGGTAAAGTCCGGTTGTGCTACTTGTCCCTCTCGTCATCTAGGGCCAGGCTACTTGATCATTATTGATTTATCGCCCCGTAATATTCCGCGTTTTGTGATATGGATTCACCCTATTTAATGATTTCTTTGTGTTCCATTTCCTTCTTGTCAGGATCGTCAGAAGTAAACGGAGGATATGATGACAGCTGGATCGACGGTTGTGCTCGGATGGACAGACTGAATTTAGATTTAAAAAAGATAACTCACGAACTTATATGAAATTGAAAACTAATATTTTTTTCTATTTAATTTTGTTGACCGTGGCCCATGTCAAACTTTTGAGCCACACTGCTCCTGGTTCCCAGTCTTAAAGATCAGTGCAGGGATTAAGCTCTAGCTCCACCATTCGAGTCGCTTCAATAATATATATATTTTCTTGTTTTTTCTGTATTTTTTTAGCCTTATAAATCTCTATCGCTCCCCCCGGAACTTGCGTTCTTTACGAAATATAAATATCTGCACGTCGTTTTTTTTTTTTGGAAAATCTCTTGACAACATGCTGCTGATATTCAGTGACTGTTCACTTTGTGGTTTGTGTGTTGGAGAAATGTTAAGTGCTTGTATTGGTTAATCTTTAATGAGTGAACAAACACTTTACTGACAAATGTCTGCTATCTGTATGTGGCCAGTTGTGTTTTATATTATCGGGAGAAAAGAAACTTCAATAACAATGGCCCCTTTTTTTCATGTCGGGGGGGGAGCGGGGGGGTCTTACTTTGGTGGAGGAATGTGTACACTGAACGTTTCCGTATGCGTAGACATAATCGTTTGAGTAGAAAGCATAAATGTTGGAAAAGTATTTTGCGACGTTGCGGTCTTAACATCAAGGTGGAGAAGAATTGGAATCTTCTTTCTCTCCAGAGTGGAGCCCAAACATTTCTTTTTAGCAGCAGCAGCAGCAGCCGTAGTCCAAATGACATTTTTACCCCCAGCACTGTATCTCAAAATTGCCAGCTCGAGATTCAGGGAAAAGATGTCTAGAGAACAAACGCGTTGAAAGTTGGTCCCTCTCTTTCTTATTTCAAGGGCGGCAATGCGACGATCATGTATCGGCTGCGGTTTGATTTCGGTCGATTTCCCCGCGACAGTGACTTTCATTTCCCGCCGATCCAGCCGGGGAGATTCGGAAGGAACTGTAGCATGTGCTGCTTTTAAAACGTACAGCCAGGCCTGTTACTTTGGATTTTAGCTTTTTGTTCTTGCTTAACATCATTATAATCTTGGCATTTTCATCCTTTTCATGGCTATAACCTTTTCACTTCATCCCCAGAAAATGTAAGCTTTAATGTACTGGCATTTCTAACTGAGCTCGCCTCAAAATGTTTAACTGTAGCATTATACTTAATCGATTTATTGTCAAGTGTATGAACACCCAGAGACTAGCCTATATGGTATATGTTTGTGACTTTTTTTAATTGCTTGCTGTATTGTGTGTGTGTGTGTGTGCGCGTGTGTGTGTGCGCTGGAGTGAAAGAAACGAGAGGGAGTATGACTGTGGAGCAATCAGAGTTATATTACGGTATTGGATTATAGAAAATTTTATGCAAAGGAAAAAAAAAAAAAGTTTAAAGTCACCCCTGAATTAAATATCCATTGTATCAGAGGTCACTATCACATTCTTAGATTTGGTCATGTTCATTATTAAAGATATACTTATCTGTTTTGGATTGGTTATTATTATGAGTGGAATTCACAAATTGTTATAGTGGCCTTTATTTTTTCTGACTTTAAATTGACCACATGACGAATCTCGTGGATCAATCCTGGAAAATATAACTAAGATGTAATATACCCAAATTAGAAAGGATGCCTCCCGTATTCTGTGTCCCGCTTTTATTTTATTTTACAATAAAAAAATCCAGGCACTGTACAGTTGTTTTCGTTACAGTCGTAGCTGAGTCCAATCAGAAGCTGCCAATAATAACACGTCGTCCTTTTTTCGACGCAATTGATGGTTCAATATAGAATATGACGAGCACTTCAGCTGCCGCGCACACAAGTACCTCTGAGGTACGTGATGGCCTCGCAGCATTGGGGTGACAAAAGTCGGGCAGGGACACGCTAGGTGGAACTGAGTGGTCTTTGTGGCGTTGTGTGTCCCCCCTTCGGTGGACCTGGTGGAGGCACCGTGTCCATCTTCAGGATGCAGCGTGTGATTCCTCTCTTGGCATTCACCGCGTGCCTTAATTGTATGGCTGATAAATCAAGGTCCGCCGTGAACACGAGGAGCGGCAACCCCGTCCCTCGCCGTGACACTCGGGACACACAAAGAACACACGACACACGAGCACAGGCCGGTTCCTCACGCGGCACCAACGCAATTTCTATCAACGATACGACTGTGGTTTCAGCGCATGCAGCAGATAATGGCGGGCTTCTTCTTCTTTCCAGGATGACCTGTCCCGTGTGCTCATCCATGTCCGCGGCTGACTTCCCTCCGTGGACACATCTCTGGCTCTCTACGAAGGACGCACGGAGGCCAGACACCGTCCCCGGGCGGAGGACCGCGGAGGATGACGTCGGTGTCGCTGTCCACTTCGACCTTGTGGTTCCCAAACGCTCCTGTCAGGATGTGTCCTCCACATCAGACATGTCTCCGCATCAGAGGGACCCGTCCTGATCTGCGCGAGGCTGAGGAAACAACGTCATGACGCTCTCAGAAGCTAAGTACTCCCCCCCCACCATCACACGCACGCACACACGAGCACACGCGCGCACACCCACAAAGCGTTGACCAGGGTGCTGAAACCAGACCCTCGACCCAAACATGGACTCCATTATCGTTTTATTCCAGCCTCCTTATGTGCATGGCATCTAATCTCAGTTAGAGACTGAGAAGACTCCGTGAAACGGATGCACCCGCTGTGATTACAGTGCACAGAGGAAAATGAAATTTCGTATTTTTGATGTTTTTCTTTTACATGAAATAATGAATTAGGCAGAGTTCAAGCAACTCAATTGTGACTTTACAGCCACATTTTAGAAAAAAGCTCTTTTAAGTAGATAAGTCTGTTAGTGCATAAGTAGAAGGAGAGCTTGTGTTTTTAGGCCTGAACCAGCTTTAAATGACTTAGTTAAGGACTTGTCATTTTAAAAAGTACGGTATGAGGCTTGTTTAAAGCCTTTTGTGGCTCCAGAGAGAGCTGCACAAAAATCCATGCCATGCACGTCCTCAATGGATGTTGCTTGAGTTGGTGCTGGCTGGGTCTGAAGCCTTTGTGTAAAATGCACTTGTACATATGTGCAGGTTTGGAAAATTGTGGAAAATAATAAGAATCAAAAATATGATACACACATAATCAGGCTGATTGGTGTGGGTGGGCATCTCTTCCCCTATCTTACCTTCTATTGTCTGGCGGGGGAAATATACTTCCAGTGGGGATTTTTCAACATTATTCTGACTTCAGTATTGGAGAAGTAGAGTGTCATTTTGTGTAACAGTATTGCACTTACACAAAGGCGTTGTAGCTTTCACTTTCACTATGAAATACAGATTCCGTCTGCATATTTGATATCTGTGAGATACATTTTTGTATCGTGTCTATGTACGTATGTATATGTCTATACTGTGTATATATATGTGGGGAAAGCGTTCGCGTGTAGTCTACGCGTTTGGACAGTAGGTGGCGTGAGAAGCACGGGAAGTGTAGAAGTAAGGTGGGTCAGGAAGTCATCACGATTCAGGTGTGCAGCCTGCCGGTGGAAGCCCACGGTGTTTTTGGAGCGTGACAATTGAGCCTTGTCTGTTTCATGTAAGTTATAAATCCGTGTAAATTGAGCCCTGCGTGTTTGTGACGGACAACACATCTCGAAATGACACGTTCAGGAACCCCCTTATAGGGGGGCCCCGTGGGACTTGCGCTTCGTTTTTTTTTATTGTTTGTGAATAAATCTGACCAGTGGTACAATGGACATGCGCCAACGACAACAGTCTATGTCTAATGATCTAATCTTTCCTCACAATTTCTACACTTGAAATAAGGAATGGTGAATAACTGTTGTTATCATATTTTAATAGTGACCAGCAGTCTCCCTTTTACTTGTAAACATTTCCGTACATAAATCTGTCTATTAGTATTAAATAATAATGCCGTTATAAACATTTCTAGAATTCAGTTCACACACACAACTTTTATCCCGACTTATAAAAAAATACAGAAATAAAAACATGCTTGCAATATTTCGGTTCCTTCATGTCCAAGCAGTGTATTTCCTCATTGCTTTGTGTGGCAGAAAAATGTCCCTTTTCAAAAGACACATGAGGAGTCTACATGCACACCTACAGTCAATGTGGACATTTTTTTCTGTGAGTGTGGTAAGATCGGTGCTAACCACTGCACCGCCGTTCAGCCTCTTGTCAAAGTAACAACAAATAAAATATGTAATACTGTAATTTAACTCCAGGTTAATTGAAGCATAGCAGATTTTGAACAAAGCACGAGTTGAATATATTAAATATGTATATATTAAACAAAAGGCAAGCAGTTAAAGAATCTGATCTGTGCCAGTAAGCTGGCTTTCATCTTCCAGGTCAACCCGTTTAGCATCACCAAATATGAGGAAGACAACAAGACCCGTGGTATTTACTAAACTGATGAGGGAGAACACTGAGGCCCATGACTGAGTAACTTCTATCAGGTAGCCCGACAAAGAGACCAACACCACTCCTGTGTAGCACATAAACACAACAGAGATCAGCCGTTTAAATTGCCATATTCCAGATAAAATAGCTCCAAATAGTCTACACCTATGCTGTAGAGAGAAAATGATCAAATACATACCCATAAAAGCGCCCAACATGTTCATAAAACCTGTTGCAGAAAAGGAATACGGATTAAAGTCACCATCCACCACACTTTTAAGGAAACTGGAGCGTAGGATGCTGGAAACTTACCGTAAAGGGCACCAGCACATGATGGCGTGAGGTCCTGCACATTCACAGACACACCGCTGAAACACATTGAAAGGGGTCAGATACACAGGAGATGGTAGAAATCTGTGAAAATGAATATGTGTCTATTGAGTTTTTGTTCTCTTTGTCTCTCTCTCTCTGTGCTGTAACAATATTTACGCCAATTTTGCACATGGACACAGTCTTTTGCTTGATCTCACTTACCAGCTGGTGAAGGTGGTTAAGCCCACAGCAATGGAGAGAAAGGTCACAGAAGAGGCAAATGAGGTGGAAGCACCTCCAAAGAGGAGCATGAGAAATACACTGGATAAGCCCATGGCAAAGAACTGAGGAACGAGAGGCGATGCAGATTAGATATTTGTCGTAACGTAAACTCGCGCACGGTCACATAAGGAGAGGAGCAAACCGTTACTCATAACTTGACTAGTATTAGGGATTTACCTAAATGCAATAAAATGTGTGATTCATTTCAATCATGATTTGAGTGGGGATGGTATACTTTAAATACCAATGAAAAAAAACTCTTGTGCAAAACATGATGGTTTCTCAATATTTACCTGCATTATCTTTCTCACAGAAGATAAACAATATCCTGCAAAAAAGAGATCATTTGTTTGAACTTGGCATTTCAACTGTCCAAATGTACAATTAGGCAATGGTGACACTTATTTATTACCCTGTTGGAGGAGAAAATCGGAAACGTAACCTCCACCGACCGCTGATGGAATGGCAGTAAGCCATGGGATGACGTTGTACACCCATTCCTGCAAGAAAATGGCAAGTATGCGAAAGCAAGAAACCCGCTTTTAAGTGGAGTTGAAACAATGTAGCGGAATGTCTACAGTCTAAGGTATAGTCCAGCGTATATATTTGCTTCTTAAAGAAGCGGTGCAAAGTGCTGCCATCAAATACCTTGGCGTATGGAAATGATTCTTTGAAATATGTTGGTAGCCATGACAATAATGTGTTGGAGGTGCTGCCCATGCACATGTGAGCGAAAACCATGGACCTTTGAGAGAGAAGGATAAAGGAGCAGAGAGAGAGAGAGCGAGAGATGGGATTAGGCCGATACAATTGACAGACAGGTAAAGTGTCAATAGTCGGGGAGATAATTACATAATATGTACCAGACTGGCGGCTTCGTAAACAAACTCAGCAAGTGTGACCAGCTCCACTGTGAGCCAGTGCTTGTTTCCAGCTGCCGCGGTATAACGTCACCTGAGCCACATACAGCACATGACATTATACTGGTGCAGACAATATACTGATGATACCGTGACAACAAATGAGTGCGTTCGATGCAGGACATGTGATATTTCAGATGGGTCTCTGAGCGACCAAGGGTGGCCGTGAGATTCAGGGATTGGTGACAGACCGGCCTACCTTTGAAGAAACACTGCCAGACCAGGAGCACCCACAGCATGGTCAGGAAACCAATGCAGTAGAACATGCTCTCCCAGCCAAATTGGTCCAGCATGATGGACCCCATCCCACCAGCCATGAGGGTGCTGCAAGATCAACGAGACTATGAATGTGCATCTGTTCCTTCCTTCAGCAAACAAATGACAGACCAGATATTATTTGATGATGGCGCTGAGCAAATTGAGCCACCAACGTGTATGTCTAAAGTGGAGGCCAGTTTGGATCGGTGGTTGGTTTCGGCGAAATCTCCTGGAAAAGTCGATGTAATGGACCTGCGTGTGCGTGTGCGTGTGTGTGTGTGTTCCATTTACCCCAGATAACAACCGCTGTGCATGATGCTCATTAAAAAGCCCCGCTCCCGTTCCACCACGCGCTGTGAGCAAATGCTGGCCAAAGACGGAAAGAATACACCTGTGAGACATGATGAGACGCATCACATTTGACCTGGGACAGTTCACTCAACCTGTACTTTTTTTCTCCCCTTAACCTAAGCTTCACATCTGACTTCTCCCATGTGAGGATATGCTGCTTTTCTCTGTTTTAATTTTAACAGAATTAAGTGGGATTGTTTTTCTCTCCCCTACTTCCTGCACGTTTACCTCCTTTCAGTGCTGCTTTCTCTTACTAGTACTCACCCTGCAGCAATCCCATGAGGAATCTGGCCAGAGTCATGAGAGAGAGGGTGTGAGAGCTGAGCTGGGCCAGAATAGGAGTAGCGGCTGTCATACAAGCCCACAAGGCTGTAGAGAAGAACAGCACACGCTCTCCTCCCACTCTAACATCACCAAAAGGAAAAATCAGGAAAATCAAAATCAGGAAACTCGGCCAATAATACACAAGTCAATGGTCGTCGTTGTGTCATTGTGTAGGAGCTGCGTCCAGTTTGGCATGTTTTACCAGTTCACTTACTTGTCACTGGCATGTCCTCCCAGGATCTGTGTGAAACAGTAACCCCAGAAGAAACCACCTAGAACCAGTCCGGAATCGATTTTACTCCAGTGGAAGTTGGCCGCCATTGTGAAGGCACAGATTGGCATGGCCATCCTGGCACAGTAGAGGAGGCAGGTGCCAATAAACAGCGCCAGGGTCCATTTTTGAGCCTGAGATCTACCAACAGGATGGGAGATTATTACATACGGCCAAGAAAGACTGTGCTAAATATTCATGTTCAAGTTCAATTAAAAAACCCAGTGTCAGCAGATTAGGTTTCGCTTCTTGACCACATTTTTAGACAACATTTCCACCAACAGCTGCTGTCCCACCTCTGCTCCACTGACAACGTAGCTTCATCATTACTGTCTGTCGAGAGAAGCATGAGCGTTCTTCTGGGTTTGAGTATAGAGCTTGTTTTTTGTATTTTGGAGTGAGTACCTCAATGAATGTATTGTTATGTCCAACACAACCGTTCAGAGCCCAAGACTATTATTGTTGTTTTCCCTCCTCAAGGTTTCAACGATATTAGTTATCACTATTGTCAGAGGCTTCATTTCGGTGATTTGGTCATAGTTTCACTTTCCGTCGCTCTCACTACAAGCACGCGCACATTTTGGCTATTTTTTAAAAGTCAACACGCAATGCAGCAAAGCTGTAGCGATGTGAAGGCAACGTGCGGCCGCACGTTTGTAAAACTTCAGATGGAAATGAGCTCCACTGGAAGGCGAACAACTTGCAAGCGACTCATTCAAAGCAGCTAGTCTTGTACATCATCCTCTGTCCGGTCTACGTGTTCTGCATTCTCACCTCTGCCATAGGTTTTGGTTTCCGGCCTCCTCTTCTGTGCACACGTTGCGTGTGTAAAGCTTGTGCTTCAGTAGAGAACCGTTGAAGACATTGCAGCCGTCGCCTGATATGTGATTGTCAGCCATTCAAAGAGCACCGGCCTCTTCCTTGTTGTCTCAGCACTGATCCTGCACTGAGAAATTTGCTTCAGCTACACCTCAACCCCGGGGCAAACTGGCGGAACTAGTAAAACGTGTTGGAGCAATACTATACGAAGAGTCAATGGGTGTGATTTGGAAATCTTGTCAGTTAAGGTTCTGATTGGTGGTTCACTGGGTTAATTATGATCAAATTGCCATTTTGTTTTGTCTTTATAATATATATATTATATATAATATATATTGAAGGTTGTTACGTTCAAATAATGAGCTTTTTTCTGGAATAATATTTCTCTTACACACAAACACAGATACCACCTTCCCCTAATAGCCTGCTCCTATTAAACCCGACAATTCAAAGCTGATTATCATAGGGTCGCAGCCCTTTCCTTTCTAACTCTTCTGGAAGTGTTACGGCACCCTCACTCCAATCTCAACTCTATGTGGAGTGTTCCCCGCACGCTTTCCAGCGTCTTCTGCCTGCTGGGCCTCCCTGTCCATGTGTCCGGTTTTTCGGAGCGGCGCTTTCGGGGGCTAGTCTTGGGAGTCCACCACACTTGCCACGGAGGACGCCACAAACTTCTGAGCGATCACCGTCTGTGTTTTTGGTCGAGCTCCATCTTGCTCACAGATCGACTGATGATGTCTGGACCCACACGTGACACCTGAAACACCTTTCACCTCTGCTGCAGAGGGCTGGTTCCATTTCTTGGGCCTGTCTTTGTCATCTGTCCTACCAAATGATTTGTTATTTGGCACCAGGTCTTTTTGTGAGCTAACTGGTCTGGTCTGGATATATGATCTGCCTGGGACATGATCCTGCAGTAATGACCTAAACTCTGGTAGATCCCAGGCGAACCCCCCCCCCCCTCCCCCCCATGAGCTCTACTCATGTAGTTTCAGTTTATGTCATCGGGTAAGAGCTTGATTAGTGTTCTGGGAAAAAGACCTCCAAATGTGTCAGTCTAGTCTTCGTTGGTTCCCGTGCAATCCGCATCAGTCTAGAGGCGCTGGAGTTTCACCCTCAATACATTCGTCCAGTTTCGCTAAAGCTTCTTCCTTGATCGACGACATCGACAGAAGTTACGTGAGCCCATCCCAGTCTGATTCATCCTCGTTAACCTCCACTTCGCTACAAATACGATTCGGCAGCCTCGTTATCCCCGAGCACACAGGTCCTCGCCTGTGTCTCTTCTGTTCTAAGATTTTCAACTTCAGAAACATCAAAATTTCAAAATCTCTATATACTGCAACTGTCTTTCCAAAATCTCCTTTGTGACTGTTTCGATCTAGTTATTATCATGTTATCTAACCCAAGCCAAATATTTCACAACAATGGTTCACAAAAAGTTTTGTTTATTTTAATAATTGGAAATCTGATCTTAAAAATGTTGAATAATAAAAGGGGTGTGATTTCTCTGGGGCTCAGTGTTTGTCAAATCCTATATATCTATATAAAGACAACAGAACGTAAAAGAAGTTAAGGATGGATAGCTAGCAGCTCTTTTTTTCCTTAGTTTTTTTATAAAAGAAAATGGACCAAACAAAATAAAAAAAAAGCACAAGTGCCTGTTTACCCCCCAATGGAAAAAAAACAAAAACAAAACGAGACACTTACATGCACTTAAAGTGAAAAACAGTTTCAAAAGTGGCAAAATGGACAGCGAGTTCAAAGAGCAGCCAGTTCAGGTTCAAAATGTCAATGCTTCTGATCATTGGTAAACAGAAACTTGCGAGCGGCGTATTCAAATAACGATCAATTATCAAAACACAGCCCTAATTTCTTTCAGCCTGTCACTTGGCCCTTTATCACCTTTTCTGACACACTTTTGAAATGATACTTGTCCCATCATCACACTCTAAAGGTACAATCAATGTCCAAGGCGTAGGAAGCAAGTAGTTGATGTTAAAGCGCATTCCCAAACATCAAACTTAACTATATAGTAAAATATTATTTGAATTTAAATTATGTTACATTAATAAAGCTTATATTTCCATTGAATTAAAAAATATTCACATTTTGTGAAAGAAATTTAGACTTCAATTTTTGTTGAGATTGTCATCTCATCTTAACATATCTTCATCAAGGGTAGCACCTTTACAGGTGAGCCTTGATTTCTTAGCTCCTCACACATCACAGTATTCATCAGCTCTCTTTCTAATAAAGTAATTGGTGGGGATTGGGGGGGGGGGGGGGGGGGGGGGGGGTAGAGGTCACAATAAATAATACTACTGACTTAGGCTTTCGCAATTTTTGCAATTTTGTTGTCTGCAAGATCTATTTAAAAATCCAGGATCAGTATTTAAACTAAATAAATTCCGTCACTTGTCAAAATACAGCATCTTACAGTTTACACAATGAGTTAAGTCATATTTCTCATGAATGAAACATGAAAAATCAACGTAGAATTTGTTTATACATATATGTTACCTGGTTGTCACACAGTCACTGACTGATCATAAATTAAGGAGACGTGGAAGGTGGTTGCTCTTTTCTCTGGTCTTCACTTGGGGTCCTCGATGGTGCCCGTGCTAAGGTCAGTCATTTTAGGATATTTCACCTTCTTCTGGTCCAGCTCATTCTGTGCCCAGAGCAGTAACTTCAAAAGTTTGGCCAGTTTCGGTGTCGACTCCCGGTTTTCATAGTCCAGCACAGCTTGGTTCACCTCACTCCACACCTGTGCCGAAAATATGTGTGGCGATTAGTCAGACATTCAGAATCTATCTGTATTTCCCCCAAACCAATTACCCCATTTTTAATGGCTGGGCTCGTATATCAAGGTAGAATAGATTGTACGGTTTACTTTGCACTGTAATATAAGTCCGTGATCGTTTTTACAACTTTTAACCCTCAGCCATCAGACTGCTTAACACCTCTAACTGGCCCTGACACACACCTAACCCCCCTCCCCCCTGCAAAACACACAACACTTTAAAAACGACCTACCTCTGCTCATCGGACAATTTTTGCAAATTGTGGTGTTTTTTCCTGGTCATATTGGTAATATAATATATTTGCATTTTTTACATTTTGTTGCACTGGTATTTTGTTTTTTCTTCTTTTTTTTTTTAATCGTCTATTTATTCTTATAGTGCATTCAAATTGGACAGCGGATATATAATTTCAAAGAACATTGAACTCGTTCTTTTATGCAACTGATAATAAATAGCTGGAATCTTGAAGGAACCAGGCTATTTCTGTGAAACAAAATCCATGCTCTCCCACATATTCGTTCGTACACCGGCTGCAATGAAACATGATGACAACTCACTCTGACCTTTTGCCGTTGCATCATGTTGAGCAGGTCTCCAAAGGGCGACTCCTCTGGGTTGTCGAAGGCCAGAAGAGCTAGTGTCCTCTCCATCTCTGTCAGACACTCTCGGCTCTCCTCCCCTTGCTCAGCCAGTTGTGTCTGGGCGAACTCCAGTGCCGACTCAGTCTCCCTTAGCCTGATTAACTCAATCAAATGCTGCTGCTGCAATTAAAATAAAGAACACACAAGAAATGTTTGAGTATAAATGATTGAATACATTTACCCAGTAACAATGAAGGAGAGCATATTCTAAATATACTCATGTAAAATGGCAGCCTGTCTCTAAGCGAGGTTATGCCATACTTTTCCAAAGTCTGTAAATATCAACTTCTATAAATCTCATGGCAACAAACAGTCTCCCGTTCACAGAACTACGGTTACCTTAACGCAACGCTTCACGCAAATGTACCTGCAGATGAAAATACAGGTAACGATTGGTGTCGAGTAGCTCTGGGTGTAGGCTGTTGATGAGTGCGATAGCCTCCTGTATCTTTCCCTTCAGGATCATCTCTCTAATCTTTATCCTTTCATCCAGAGAGTCCAGGTCCACGCTCGGCTCAATACCCGACTCCATCCGAAACTTCTCCGCTGCCTCTTTAAAACCCTCTGGAAAACAGGCGAGACAGACACAGGCGGAGCAAAGAAATAAACGAGAGTTCAGAACAGAGCGGCAACGATCAGTTGATCATTAATTGGTTGGATGAATTCAGTGGCTGTCAGGTTTCGGGGGACAACGCAGTCCTCATGGTGTGAAGTTCATGTGATGGATTGTTTGGATTTCTTTTCACACAAGTTTTGGATCATATTAACCTGTCACTAAATGTGTATTTTTTTCTTCTTTTTTTTACATTTTTGTTTGAGATAACTTTGGCATCACAGATAAACTAATGGATTACTTTTTATTATTATAGTCACTATTACTAGACTAAAGAGTCTAAAATGTATACTTTGGACTGTTGGTGGGTGAGCTGTTTTGGTGGGATTATCTGGCATTTTCAGACAAAATTATCAATCCAGACAATAATTTATGGAGAATTCAAAAATTGTACTTGGTTCCAGCCCCGGCCAAAACTTATGTTTGAGGTGTTCTCACCCGTCACTAGGTAGTTCATGATGAGCCGATTCATGTCCGCCCTCTGTATGTGAACGTTGTTCAGCTTGTCCATCCACTCTTCTTTTGTAATGTCCTCTGGCTTTTCAGCATAACTCATCATTGAGATACTGGAAGGGAACGCATCCGCCGCGGCGGGGTTAGAGCAAAACGTGAGCAAGGCTGACACGGCTCGGTCGCAGCCTGCACCTACACGACCAGCAACGTTACAACCGTGCACAGCCAGGTAATAACAACGCAGCACAAATGCCCAACACACACGCTTGACGAAACGATTTCGTAACACAGCCACACACACACACACACACACACACACACGATACATGTGCACGTCTCAAGCGTGGGACATTTAGTTGGTGTTGCAAAAAAAAATGTGGGAATCGTCCGACGCTTCCAAAACAAACCCATTTCCTCCAGGCTAGTTAGCACGGTGTGTGCCTTTACACAACTTACCGTGCAAAAAAAACACAACGCCGGCGATTATCCTTTCCTGTTGGCGTGAGAGGACAACAATCAAACACAACTGCGTGGTCCTGTCGTTCCAACTGTTAGAAAAAACAAATAATAAACGCCGTCTAGACACTCGGGTTTTTTGCGGCTAGCTAACTGAGCGGGCTAACGGGAAAACCTCGCGATAGGTGCGTCAGTGCTGCGAGCTCTGCGATTGGTGAGAAAAGTGACGTCACGGTTGCCGAGGAACAGTTGTGTTCAGTTGGGTGTGATGTTTGTTTATCCGGCAACAGAATTCATTCTAAATAAACCACTGAATAATGGTGCTCGTAGTTTTTATTTTTATTTTTTCTAAATGTACTTTATTCCAACGTTAACAAACATACACGGAAGAAAATGCATTTGTTTTGAAGGTGGAATGTTTTAAATGTGTTGAAGGATGCAGAAGTCCTTCAGGCATCATCCCTTTGATCCAATGTGAATGTTGCTTTGCTGTCAACTGTGAACTTGACATCAAACGTTTGATTGAGGGGTTCTAGAATTTCCTGCTCATTTGGGGACAATTCAATGGGACGTTTTATTTCTCCAGAAAAGGTTCAATGTTTAAAAATGTGTGAATTGGGTTGAATTATTTAGGTAGGCTAAAGATTCCAAGGACCAACAAAGTTAGAAGAACCAAGAATAGTTATAACACGAGAATGTTGCCTTTAAAACGGCAACGTCTCCTCTGTGTGCTGCTTTTGATATGTTTGTCCCGAGACACAAAGTCATTGCAAACTAATTGTTTTTTTTTCTGGAAAGTCAAAGCCTTTACTTTGCTATTTTCTTTAACAGCAAATACTCCACTGCTTATTGCTTTTTTTGACTTCATCATCATTATGAAAAATATTTCTTGGGAAGGTCCTGCATATTAAATACTAGAAAGTAGACTTATGAGGATTTGGTCAGCACCCTAGATTTAGCATTTTAAAGTTCCCATCATTTGCAGTATTCTTGCACGACAACTATGGTTTGTTTAAAAAAATATATGATATACAGTATATATATATGATGTTGATTTATTTATTTATAATAACAGATAATAGTAGAAGAGTGATATTGTTATGTTATATACATGAAATGACCATATGTGTTTGTTTTTTTGCAAAAGTATCAAAAATACAGTGAACTTATTTTTTTGTCATATACACAAAGTGGAAGGTACAATTCCAGGCACAAAAGGTATAAACAAGCTTTGCAGAACTGCAAAAAATATTAGTATTTGTTTTTCCACAACATGGATCTTAATCTAACGCAATTAATCCCAGAATATAGTGTCACTTAAATATAGTGTTGCCTAAAATTGAGCAAATGAGGAGGTTGTGGGAACAGTGGAATTACTGGGTGTTTCTTGGCTTTGGCTTTGTGGTGTGAACTCATTTATTGTGGTGGGGATTGAATGTAAATGCCCTATTCAATCCAGTGGCTTTCTTTTCATGGTGGAAACTTGATATAGCAGGAAAACCACAGGTGGAACTCATAAAATCAATAACGTAAATCAGGTGTGGTGACACTTTACGGTGTCACATTAATGCTTTATCTGTAGCTGGAGTGCTTGTTTACGTGTGGGAGAAAGATGGTTTTCTGAGGCCTGTGGAAGCATGACTGGCCAGAGGCATCTGCCCTACTTTGCCTGTGGATTACCGAGGCATGACACCCCAGTTGGTGGACTGTCCCACTGTCAACAGGAAAGTTTGATGTTTGACAACAGCTGATGGTTACACACAGACAAATGCTTTTGGCTTTTGGGTTGAATCATCTTCTCATCAATATACAGTATATTACCTTTACAAAGGTAAGTGGTGGGACAATATTTGGAACAATGTAAGTTTAGTATCCACGGAAACACTATACACGGGACACATACAGTGTACACATAATGATCCAAGTGTCCTTTCAGTGTGAATAGCTGGTTTTAGCTGCAGAAAGTAGTCCCTTCTTCTTGTCCCATAGTAACGCATCATTTGCATGACATGAGATAATATTCAAATCTCTTTTAGTAATGTGCTTGCTACTTATCTTGGTTTTCTTCGCAAGAAGATCAACACGTTCACAACAATCTGCCCGGTTCATGGTCCAGATGTAAAACTAGACCAGGCAAACATAAAGATGACTAGATGTTTTTCTTTTACGTCTAAGTCTTTAAGCTTCCATATTAAAACATCTCAATCCGCCTAATAGAGATGCGGCTGCAACCTTTGCATCCTGCATCCTCTCCCAGCCTCATCATCATCATCATCCGACCGTGCGTTTGTGCACGCGCACGTCGCGTGGCCGTGGGGGCTGGGTTGGGGGGGGGCGGAGTCAGTGCACTGCTGCAGCTGTCCACGGTTGTGTAGTGGAAGAGAGAGAGAGGGTCCGGGTACGTGCGAGATGCGGCCATAGTCACGCCGAGCTCTTTAGCAAACACAACCGGCCGGGATCTTGAGTTTTCTTTTTGCCGCAGAAAGGAGCCGACTGAAAGGTGAGCGTCCCGCCCCCCACCCCCGCAGCACGAGCCTCCACCTCCCCTCCACACACTGCCCCGTGCCCTTAAGATTAGCGCTGACGATCCATCCCTGCCTTGCATCAAGCGCAGGCCGGGATGCAAACCAACATGGATGCTGTGCGCTATAGCCGCGTCGCTGCTGATGCTCGCGCGCAGATTATATGCAGCCAGCATCGCTCGCGCACAGTCTAATCCCTCATGTAGACAAAATGCAACGGGATGCGGGGTGTAACAAAGGGAAATTTGACGCCCATTTGTCAGAACGTGTAGTATGTGGTCGGGGGGGGATTTTTTTTTTTTCGAAAATCGCCACACCGGGCTGCAAACACACCAGTGGCCTTTCGTTTGTGTCACGATGACTCCCATTTGGATTCTCAGGAATGGCTGGATCTGATTTTTTTTTATGTGCAGCATCAGTTTGACAAATCTTGGTGTCTTGCCGCATCCTTGACTGTAGTGATGTCAGTTAGCGGTTTACTTTGAGCAGCAGAAGGAGCCTGTGGTCCTGCCAAGATGCCACAGTAACTGTATCATGGTGCCCCAACGTATGTCATTTCTGCTATTACATGGAGCACCTTTCATGAACCCAGCATTTTTACCCTTTCCAAATGCTGCATTTGACTGGGGTATTTGGGTATTTCCCATATGTGACATGCACGGGACAGCTGTTTCTAATACTGTAGAAGCAGCAGTGGACCAGCTGTTGCCTACAGTTCAGGAGGATTCAGTCATACAGGCCTCACTCGAGCGGAAGGCCGGATTTTTATGTTTTATTTTTCCCAACAGATGTCTGTCATGTTAAACCGGTGAATAGCTGAAGTAGATGTGCTGGCGTTACCTGAAATGTGGCTTAAAGAGATTTCACAGATTTTCCCTCTCGTTTCTGTGTCCAGCCTTTGGACTTAAGGCATCATGGCTGAGCAACAGAGGCAGCGCTCTCTGTCCACCGCCGGCGAGTCCCTCTACCTCGTGTTGGGAGTTGAGAAGCTGGCCACGCCGGATGACATCAAGAGATCTTACAGGTGAGGCCTCCCCCTGCGACTCGGACCCTCGCTGACCGCGTTCGGCTCCATTTGTCATTTTTCCCGCCTTCCTCCCCGCAGGAAACTGGCACTGAAGTTCCACCCTGACAAGAATCCCGACAATCCAGAGGCATCGGATAAGTTCAAGGAGATCAACAATGCCCACGCTATTCTCAATGACCCCACCAAGCGTAACATTTACGACAAATATGGTTCTCTGGGACTGTATGTGGCCGAGCAGTTTGGAGAAGAGAACGTCAACACTTACTTTGTCCTTTCGAGTTGGTGGGCTAAGGTAAGACAAGGAAAACACTGCGGGCGGAACATCTACTTTGCGCGTCTTCTCTTCATACGGTTCTCCTTTGCTCACCATCTCCGGCTCCTTCCCTGTGTCCACTCTCCTGCAGGCTCTGTTTGTTTTCTGCGGCTTGGCTACCGGCTGCTACTTCTGTTGCTGCCTGTGCTGCTGCTGTAATTGCTGCTGTGGAAAGTGTAAACCACGACCTCGGGAGGGACAGGACCAGGACTTCTATGTGTCCCCCGAGGACCTGGAGGCTCAGCTGCAATCTGATGAGAGAGGTAAGACTGAAGGTCCTGTGCCACCGGCATTTTTTATTTCTTTTTAAAAATCTGTCTGCAAAAAAGCCAACAAATAGGCGAGGCTTCATGCAAAGGATTCTGTTTTTGTTCTGGTTGTCAAACAGAGGCCGGCGGTGATCCTATTGTGCTGCAACCGTCGGCAACAGAGACCACCCAGCTAACATCGGATGGCCACCTCTCCTACCACACCGACACCGGCTTCAACTAACCCTCTGTCCCCATCCATCCTGGCCTGCGCTCCTGCCTTCTCCGACTCAGTGAGACAAAAGAAAGGGGCCATCCATCTTTCCACTTCAGCCAGGGAGCCATGTAGAGGAGAGGGACTAGTGAGCATGGCCCATGAACGGAACTAATGAAGTAACATCCCTTACGTCCCCTCCCTGATCGTTCCACCCATTTATTTATCCCAGTAAGCTAAGAAAAGAGAAATAACCAAATAGTTTTTTTTTTTTTTTTTTCTCTCGTATTTCTTGGCCTTTAAGCGCACAGGTGTCGTCCTCCCCCCGCCCCCCCCCCCCCCCCTCACCTTCCCTGCCCCCGTAATTTGCATCACGGTGTAGCATGCACAGTTTATTAAACATGGTCTCCAAATTTTCCTTTACCATTTGCAACATTTTTATGTTGCCAGACTCATAATATACGTGCAATATGTTCACAGGAGTGCAGTTCGTGGGGAGGGGGTAGAGTTTACGAGATATTTTATGCTAAAGGAAAAAAGGAGAGCCATGGCTCAGGGAGGTGCCGGTTAGAGGGATGTGTTTGTCGGACTCGTTGGTGCCATCATTAATAACAGAGTTGATATATATTAGTACAACTTTTACTTTCGGATTTGCAGTCAATGATCATTTAGTTGAAAAGGCCACCTGCCGTCATCCGGCCTCCAGTTTGTCTTACGTCTGCCTCTCCCTTTTGTCTCTTTCAATGTGAATCAGGAGGTTTTTGAGTTCAATTTGCAGACGTTTTTTTCACCAGTATTGCTGACATAACACTTTCACTTTATTTATTGAGTAGTTTTGGCTTTTATTTCACCTGCCACAGCTTTATTCCAGGCCGTCATTGCAGGATATTCATCAGCACTGATGTTGCCATGATGATAACTGTCACAACAGATTGTTGTGACAGTTATCATCATGGCAACTTTTATGTGGGGTCATAAATGACTTAATCATTCAGCAACCATTTCATCAATCATTGTTAAAAATGTATTTTGATTCAGAAGCATATGCTTTGAAACGAATCTGATCCTTAACACTGATAGTGAACATTTTTCATTATTGAGTCTTGGATTAGGGGATGACATTTTCATTTATTTCCTAGTTTGGTAAAGAATCACAGTTAGTCTCCAGTTTTTTCTTTTGCATATAATAACGGCAGAACTGTTTTTTCAGTCTCCCTGAGACTGAGGACATTTCATTACTAACGAGGCAGTTATTCTTGTTTACTTTTTGCTTTTGTGCTGTATGGAGGAGCTCCAGGTAACTCGGCCGACTCTGATTCAAGGTGTAGAAAGTTAGAAATAAGAGATCTCTATCGGCAGCAGCCCCGGTTCAGAGGGTGGCACATTTTTGCTCTGAACTGCCTTGAAACGTTAAGTAGTGAAAATGATTTGGAGACAAAAAAAACATGTTATTTGGGGAAATGAAGCTGACTACAGGACATTCACATGGGGCTTTTTAAAGTAGGTAGAGGTGTTCATTTCATCAAGTTTTTAGTCCTTGTGTTCTGATCTAAATTCTGAAGATTCTGTCCAATGCTGTGATGTTGGTGATTTTAAACCCATGTGGATTAAGACTCTCGTAAGGCATATCATTTTGAGCCACTGCTACAAGCAGCTGAGTAAAATGACTTGAGATTTTTCATACTACTGAATTTGCATCTATTACAAAACATTTGCCATTTCCATCTTTGTCAGTTTCATGACTGCTAACAATGTGTTTCAATGGTTTACAATTGGTGAGCCCCTGTTGCCCACCCCCTGCTATTAACGGTATGGATGT
The DNA here is from genome assembly GCA_016785305.1 of Colistium nudipinnis. Lineage (NCBI taxonomy): Eukaryota > Metazoa > Chordata > Actinopteri > Pleuronectiformes > Rhombosoleidae > Colistium > Colistium nudipinnis. The sequence continues at coordinate 2,578,300 of JAFBJU010000499.1, read as the reverse complement.
TGACCTCTGTGGCCCTTGTATGATGTTTCCTGTAACTCTTGATGAAACATAGATGTTCCTGTCATGGCTTTTTCATTGAGATATTGATTGAAAAATGCTAGTGTAAATGTTCTAAGTTGAATGCACTGTGTGTTTAAAAAAAAAAGCGAACTCTAATGGATCAATGATCAGGAAATTACTCCATAAAAAGACAACATAATATATAGTGTAATTATAGTGAAATGGTTATATGATGCATTTTTTTTAGTTAATTTATTTCATACTTTGTCATGTTTCAGATGATGATTGGCTATCATTTTACTGGTATGGTGTTGTAATGTGGCCATTAAAGTTTTGCAAGGAATGGTTTAATGGTTAAGGTGGCTTGTACATACACTTGGCCCATATAAAGTATAAACCTTCACGTTTATGTTGTAGCATGGTAAATTTGTGTCTGGAAGAAAATACGTGGATCATTGATCTGATTTGCTGTTGTTGAATAAATGTCCATGAACATTTTGACTTGTCTTTATCCTATTGAATTAAAACAACTCACTTGGAGAAGATATACAGTCACTCTGCTACTGGTAAATCCTCACATTCAATGCGAGTCTTTTTTTTTCTTTTTTTTTCGTCTTTGTTGCTTTGTTTTTTGGTCTTCTAATGTTTAACCAAAACTCGTCTTCCCACTGAGGTGTGACGTCATGTCATGCCTGCAGATGGAGACAAATGCTGCATTTCTTCCAGTCACACAAAGCTGCTGTACAACAGCTGACAGTCCGGCCTCTTCCTTAGTCTTTTTGTGCACTATTGTAATATTTAGAATCGTGTGTCTTGGTTCCTTTTCTCTAAATGTTTTTATTTAAATTTTTACTGTTGTTCCAGTTTTAACACTGAACTTCTGTGTGCCTGTATCTTCGCGCATGCGTGCCTGCATGTGTCGTGTGTGTGTGCGCGCACGCGCGTGCGTATAATAGCCTCTGTGATCCTGCCTCCTCTCAGTTTCTGAGTGGACCGGATGGAGACCAGCAGCCGCTAGCGGGTCTACGCACCAAAGGGACGCAACGATGAACCGACAAGGTAACACGCGTTGTCTCTATGGCGCTGTGAAGTGTGTGTGCACGAATATCCGGCGTGTTTACACCGTGTTTCTGCTGGAGCCGACGTTACCGACGTTACGCAACAGGTGACGTTAGCCGTTAGCTAGCCGTTAGGGTAGCTGGGGACGTTCAGTACCACGGATAGCTCCGGCTATCTGTGTCCCTAACTGCTCTATCCATGTGTAATCAGAAACAAGGAAATGATACTGTTTATGCCAAGAGTTCAAATGTATTCATACAGATTTCATAATATTGTGTTTTGTCATATTTTCCTTTATTTTGTGTCGATATACTCCTTCCTCCACTTGTTGCAAAAACCGCAGTTTGACATTTGTCTGCTGCATTATTGTCTGTTTTCAGGGGATGTTACTGCTTTTTATTTATTTTTTGTTTTTTTAAGACTTTTTCGGATATTGTATTTTTCTATCAATTCTCCCATGCTTCTTTTTAAGGTTTTGGTGGCGCACCGCCACCAATGAACATTACCACAAGGATACCAGAAACGTCCATCAATGGATACTCCCCCTCAGATCTATCAGATGAGGAAGTAGACGGTCTACGATTTGAACTGGCAAAGGTAATGCAGCTCTTTAGGGTTATCCACCAAAATGACCACCGCATTTTTTCTGAATCTTGGCTGTTTTTTCTGCCCCTTCTAATGAAAGCCTTTGGTCTTTTTCCTCTCGCTTAGACAGAGGAAGAAATTCAGACCTTGCGGCAGGTGCTTTTGGCCAGAGAAAAATATGCAGCAGACATCAGGAGGCAGCTGGGTTTGAATCCTCTCAGTAACATCAAACAGAACCTGTCCAAAGGCTGGCAAGAAGTCCAGACCTCAGCCCCGTGAGTACAAGTGCAACACGGCGTGTTTTTTCTTGCACTGCAGAGAACACAAATATAGCTGAAACATCTGCCTGTTGCTTGATCCGTACCCCTGTTCACTTAGTTTGAGTTAAGACCCTCCACCCTTGCACTAACATGACATGTGGCGCGCGTTTTCTCCGTGTGACATGGTTACATAACCAAGGCAAGCACACGGATGACTATGTGGTCCCTGTCTTAAGTCGGGGGGGAATAATCTCCTCGCATGTTCTTCTCTTGTTACAGGTATCTCACAGCCTCTGCCACGCTGGAAGACATCAGCCACTCCAGTGTGTGAGTGTTGGCCATGAATGGTGCATCGTATGGTGAAAAAAAAAAAAGTTGTACTCCATGTAATGGTGCAGGGGTTTCCCCGAACCTTTTGTCCCGTGCACATTGGCTAAAGTGACATCTATTCTAAGAAACTAAGTAAGTGATTGGATTTTCCTGGGCAGATAGGATTGGTGCCCCGTTAATAGCCTGATAGCCTGACTTAGGAGCAGTAACACGACCAACGTGAAGCGTTGGTTTGAATCAGTGTGGGACTGTAGCTTTGATGTATTCAAGCTTGTGATACTATTTTCCCTCCCCCTTCTGTTGGCAAAGCATCTTCCTGTGAGTGTCCTTCACTCAGATCCTGGCTTCTGTGTGTTGTTTTTTCTTCTCCTAGGTACGTGAGGACACGGGACACTTTCTCTCATGCAGGCCAGGTGACGTCTTCTGCGCTGTCCAACATGGGCGTGGCCATCACAAGGAGATTGGCAGACATGAGGTAACCTCAGCACTACCACTGCTCCATTTCAAAAGAGTAATTCTTAATTTCACTTCATTCATCGGAAAGGGTCGGCATCCGCCACATTTTATCTGATCATTATGGAAAAATGACTTAAAGGAATGTGTTCAAAAGAATAATATGTTTCCTACAAATACATCCAATGAACACAACAAGTTTTCATACAAACATGTTTCTCTTTGCAATGCCACATATCTGCTTTCAATTTGAACATATAACCTGTAAGTGTGAAGGGGGCACGGCAGTTTCTTGGACCTCCATTTCTTTATGCAAATACATGCAGCTATATTCACAAGGAAATGTAATATATGAAATGTGGGAAGTCGGACACCAGCGTCACATACATAAATAGACAATGGTGGTATAGGAAATAGAAGAATGCATTACTGAGTGAGACTGTAGTTTTTCTTTCCGTTTGCACATTTTGTACTGTTGATAATGCCTCAATGATTTCGTAGTATAACAGAATAATGATTTTAGATCGATTTCTCTTTCTTTTTCAAGGCAAAAGTTGTAACAATGGTGGCAGTTTTATTTTTATTTTCTCTTTGTTGCCAATGAGAATGAAACAGGGACAATGCTCCGTTGAAGTAATGACATCATTTTCCATGCAATTTCCCAGCCATATCTCAGTTTGTTCAAAAGATTGACGAAAACAGCCGAATGAAAAAAGTATCTTGAGCTCCAACCACCTTTGGTATTGTGTCACCTGTGCCGAGGCCTCCTGCCTTACGTGGTTTGTTGAATCAGTACACAACCCGTAATCCAATCACACCAGGACATCTGCACGGCAGTCGCTGTTAATTCTGTTGTTGTTCTCATCTTATGTGGAAACAGCAGCTGGTGCTATGTTACGTGTGTGTCTGTCTTTATCTCCACGCTGCAAACGCCACAGAGCTCTTCCTCTTCCCAGCCCACCTCGGTAAGACCTGTGAACCGAGCTCAGTGTCGCCTGAAATGTGTCTGTGCACGTGACTTGACGAGAACACAAGTAAAAGCGAAAGTAGTCGAGACTCATTGAAAGTGAGTAAAGTACTGACATGACTATACGGTACACTATGTGGTATTGACAACACAAAAGTATCGCTCAGTTGATTCATGCATACGCAAAACACCGTTCTAGTTTTCCACTTTCGGCACAGCGACCATATTTATGATTACACATACTATTATTATATACATAATAAATAAAATATATGAGGAACAAATGAAAGGCTTATTTCTTTGGCCCGGTGCCGCTTCTGTTCATAAAGACATTTTTAAAAACACCACTGTTTTTCTTTTTTTTTCTCCTTGACCCAGCACCCTGAGCCACACCGTGAGTGTGCCGACCATGAGGTAAAACCCCCGCAGTGTTTGTCTCTGCGGTTCCTATAATCCTTGCTGAGGTGGCAAAGTGTGGTCAGTCGTCTGGTTCATCGATTCTGACTTTTCTCTCTGCAGACACTCTTCCACGTTCAAGTCTCTTGAGGAAATGGTTGGCAGTGTGAAGGTGAGTTCGGGCACAAAGAGCACGCCGTTTTCTCTCTGTATGAGCGCTGATGAACACATTTTCGTCCCCTCTGCATCTCACAGGGTAAGGTGAAACTCTGACAAATAATGGAGATACAGATGGGTTTGAAAGAAGATCCTCACGCCACAGTACATAAGACAGCAGTTGATTCTTTTTCGTACCTTGTAAAGTTCAAAAGAGAATGGTATTTGATAATGGTCTGTGTCCACTGTTCATTAATACAACATAAAACATAGAATGTATGACGTTTGCAATGGAAACTCATTTCATCTCAAAATATTTTAATATGAAATATTCATGTATGTTTCATGTATGCAATTTGCTTATTTTTGAGAGGAGGACACTAAACACATCTTCTGAACGGTATTATTAAATAAATTACATATATACTGACCTTCATTTTGTTAATTACAGCATGTTACATAGTAATGTGTAAATACGAGCATTTTTGTACTTTTATGACTTTTAGTCAAAGTTGAATAAATGGCATGTGGTTTTCATGACGTGTAGTTATGCAAGTAAATCAAATGTTTTTGCAGAATCACACTTAAATCCTTTCAATTCTTTGAGGTGATTGGGATTAACCTTTATTGACATAGATTTGTTTAAATGTGTAAAACAGTAGATATGAACATCGTGGGAAAAATATTTGTATGTCCTATTGACAAATAAAACAAAAAATATTTTTTGAAAAAGTAAAATAACCGAACCAATAGAACACCGGAGGTAACACGATTTTTTCCTTCTTCCACCCCTCCTTCGGTCACTGTCTTCTATAATTTTTTTGCAAAAATATACAATACAGGGAGGTTTTCCCAACTCATATATTTCCTTCTTATGCATTTTTCACGTTTTATTAATTTTTTTTAACTTTTTCGACATATTTGATCAAAATACTGTACGATGAATGTTTTGACTTTTCTTTACGTTAAGGACGTTAGATTTTTCTGACGCCATACTAAAATAAGACGATGTTTGTCAAATATTGGACGAAATGCTATACGGTTTTTCACTTTTTTCACCCTATTTTTAAGCACTGCCGATTGCTCCTGTGCGAATTTTGAGTTTTTTACTTTTGACTTTTGGCCAACATAAGGCTATAGTAAGGCGTTTTTTGAAACATATTGGACGGGATGCTATACTGTGACATTTTTTTTTTTGCATTTTTTTCACCTCTACCCTATTTTTAAGCACTGCCAATTGCTCCTGTGCGAATTTTGAGAGTTTTTGACTTTTTGGACTTTTGACTTTTTTGGCCAACATAAGGCTATAGTAAGGCGTTTTTTTAAACATTTTGGGCGACATGCTATACTGTGACATTTTTTTTTTTTGCATTTTTTTCACCTCTACCCTATTTTTAAGCACTGCCGATGCTCCTGTGCACATTTTGAGAGTTTTTGACTTTTTGGACTTTTGACTTTTGGCCAACATAAGGCCATAGTAAGGGGTTTTTTTGAAACATATTGGACGAGATGCTATACTGACATTTTTTTTTTTTTGCATTTTTTTCACCTCTACCCTATTTTTAAGCACTGCCAATGCTCCTGTGCAAATTTTGAGAGTTTTTGACTTTTTTGACTTTTGACTTTTTTGGCCAACATAAAGCTATAATAAGGCGATTTTTGTGAAAGTTTGGACGACGCGCTATACCATGATGTTTTCACTTTTTTCGCCTCAACCCTCGACCCCATTTTTTAGCACTGCCGATGCCCCTTTGCCCGTTTGGAGTGTTTTTGACTTTTTGACTTTTTTGTCCAACCTAAGGCATAATAATGAGTTTCGGACAAATTTTGGATGATATGCATTACTATGAAGTTTTAACTTTTTCTTCCATCTCTACTATATTTTTTACGCGTTCCAAGTTTGAAAAGTTTTTAAAATATTTGACTTTTTTTTTTACATTTTTGGACGATGAAATACTATACTATGACATTTATTCACGTTTTTCTATGTCATATTCAGCTGAATCATATAAATGCGCGTTTCTGATGTTTTCATGCATTTTTTTTAATGTTTAAGTTTTATTACATTTTTATTGTTGACATTATTGACATTATTGACATCTTTGACATTTTTTACATTTTTGGATCACTTATGTACTAATATGACATTTTGGTCAAATTTCGACCAACATGCTATACTATGAAGTTAGCAAAAAAATAAATATATATATTTATATATCTACATATATATATAACACACATACACAACATTATTGTCATTTTCAACTGACTTATCACTGAATGCAGTTAAGTGTTTTTTTGTTTGTTTTTTTAAGAAGATTGAAACTTATTTTCATTGAAACGTTGAAGCACCACTGTGCGCGTGTCGAAGCGATATATGGGTGAAAGGTGATTGCGCCTCCCTCGTGCAGTAAATACTGCGACCGAAATAACCTCAATATTCACCAGCGTGCCTTAAATATTAACCTACCTCGGCGCGTGACCGTGTGGCATGTGCCCCTGGTCTCTCCAAGTTCCTGTCCGTGGAGAAACAGGGACAAACGCGCGTTCCTTGCCCCCGAAAGTCCCCGCCCCCTTTCCGCGAAGTAGGGCGGGAGGGGCTATAAACGCCGTGCCCGGCGTCCACAGAGGATCAGCGGCAGCAGCGAACGACCACGCGCCTCACAGAGACACGGTCTCCAGATCGGACATCCTAACAACGAACAAACACTTCTTCCAGACAACACGCCATCCACACCACCTGGTGCAAGCAGCAGAGTCCTGATCCTGAAGGTAGGTCCCAGCTTCGTCCCCCCTGCGTGACAAGGTTTCTGGTCAGGTTTGGTCCAAGTGTTGCTTCTTTCCTCTTCACTTGACCCTCACCTTTGTCTCCCGACACCTGTTCACCTCTCAGAGTAGTCATCCTTTCAACAACAGGCAGTGGGAAAAATGTGCTTCAAAATGGAAACGCTATGCTTTGAAAGGGGGAGCTGCAGTGTTTGTCTGGGTTATGAAGTGCAGGGTGTGCGTCTGCCCCTTGAAATCCCGAAAGCCATGGGCTCTCCACCTGGTGTTAAGCTTTACAGCCTCCAACTGGTTCTCAGGCTCCTGAGCACATTCTACCTCTAAAGCTGCAAGAGACTTGAAATGAAATACTGCACGGAAGCATAATGATGATAAATGCCTATATCTGCATCTGTTTCTGAATATATATATATATTATATGCAGATGGCATACATCATTTGCACAGAGCAGCTGTAGGAGCTTGAATGTCCCTCAGGAAAACAAAAAATGTCCTATTGCAAGAACCCTGGCGTCCCCTTCAGCCAGTGTGTCATTCAGCCAGCTCATGCATGACCCTATGTGAGTGCAGCTGGGCACGTGGACACGTTCCATCTCTCTCACACACACACGCGCACACACACACGCACACAGGTTATGTGAGTCAATGGAAACCAGACTCTAAGTAGCAGCTGCCTCCGTTTTATCACCCTGCAGTGAAGGAATGGTGCACAGAGGTTATAGAGGAACAGCAGAGGTTTCCTGAAATGAACGGTGCCACTGGGATAAGAAAAAAGAAGCAAAATATAATAAAATAAAATAAAAAGCCAAAACATAATAGCTTCTACTTTCTTCCATTATAATAATCTATCGTCCATTTCCTACCATCTAAGGTCCAAGAAAATGGCAGCAATTCCATCAACTGGCTCCCTCATCGCCACCCATGATTACTACAGAAGTAAGTCAGAGATATTTGCCTTTTCTTCATTCCTCGTCCGGCAAGAGTCAGTTCTCTACACTGAAAAAGATTTGCTTGGGTTCCATCTCAAGGAAAACCTATGTGTCTTTGTTTCAGGACGGATAGGATCCACGTCCAGTAACAGCTCTTGTGGCAGTGCTGAGTACACAGGAGAGGTCATTCCACACCCCCCAGGTAAGGGATGAGGTTTCCATTTTTCAATGAAAGGTGCGGCCATCCAGCACCCGAAACAAAACCTTTTCAAATCCATTTGATTCTCTCCAGGACTTACAAGGCAAGACTCCGGCCACTGGTGGACTTCTTTTTTCTTTGCTAAACAGACCCAGCCCGGCACACAGAACGGATCTGAAAAGTGAGTTTCATAACATTGGCGAATCAAGGACAGCTGTCCTGATTTATTTCCTTCTCAGTTGTTATCTTTGTTTGGTGCTCATTTCAAACGTTCTGTGTCGCAGGAACGGAACCTACACAGTGGCCAATGGTCAGGTGACCTGCATCGCCAGGGAAATGGTTCTGAAGCGGCAAGCCAGCGAAAGCAGTGAAAACGGAATGTCTGAACCAACCACTCCTTCACCCACCTCCTCCTAGAATCCATCTTTCTGCCCTTTGAAGCCACTTCGTTCACCACCCTCAGCTTGCCATCACACTGGAGATGGAGATGACGGGGGTGTTTTTTTACATTTATTGACTAGTTTGCTCTTACTTTTTACCTGTGTCTAGTACGTTTCTGTTTTATTATGACCAAAAGAACTTGTGTATAAAAAAAAAAAATGTCATTCAATTCCTCCTGTAAAACTGTAAAAAAATAAAATTGCTTGCAATCAGTGCTGGCTTCGTTCGCATACAACTGATTTTAACCTTTACAGACAGGTAGACCGGAAATAATCGTATTCTTTAGGAAATCTCTCAAATCTGCAGGTCCTCAGTGTCACCTTTCCTAAGGTGATGACAAAGCAGAGCTGCTGTTTCTTAACTCCTATGTGGAAATACATGACGCCGGCTTATGGAACCGACCTAATCGGCTCTGATATGATTAGCAATGACTCATTCGGCTACGTAACACCTCAACTCCGCTAGGATGAAGGGCAACAGCATCACTGCCACAAGAAAATAAAGGGGACAAGAACTTAATGCAGTTATTTTTAAGTACATGGTATCCATGCTTCTCGGTCCAAAAAATAAATACATTTGTTAAGCGGCAACCGCAGTCAGCTGTTCTCAAGATGCAACATTTGAGGTTTGAGTTGAGGCACAGCGTAGATGCCACAGCAGATTGTTCATTAAAATGAGAGCATGCCAGTAGAGCATTGGTTTTAATTACATGGTGTGTATTCCACATTCTACGAAAGAAGCGTTAAAACCTACTTCCCAAAACCAAGTTATAAAAAGTGCTAAGTAGATTCACACGTTGAGTGAGTTGAGTATAAGTTGATATACTCACTGGCCACTCACAACCAACATACTAAATAAACTCATGTAATATTCCATTATTATACATATTATACAAGACAGCGAGACAGAATATTCTAAAAATCCATCTTTTATGAAATGTTCATCTATTTGGGAATTCACTGTCAAGGCTGACTTTAAAATTCAGATTATTGTGGCAACAGGCATTCCCACTAACGATTCGAAAGATCAATAAAGTCACCTGAATCGACTTTTCCGTGAAATACCGTGGCGGGAACATTTTGCAACGTGCTCACTGAGACTAAGAATAGCCTGAACAAAGTCTGGCCACAGTTCAGACCTGCAAAAGTCACCGGGACAAAAGCCAAGCATTTCGGAAACGGTGTGCAAAACATTTCAGGGACACGTACTGGGACAAATATATTTCTTATTTAAAGAACCAAATCATGATTCATGTTTCAGCCCCTAAGCCAATGTGCACGCACGGCCTGTCGTTCCCATCCTCCAAAGCCGCCCTATTTCTGGCAACGCATCAGGGGCACTCGGGTCTAAAAATGTCCTGTGATCCCGGCCGATCATCCCTCGCTGGAACAGGAGCGTCCCATCGTAGAGGTCCCTCTCTTTTAATGAATCCAGTGGTCGGTCAGGATTTCCCTGCGCAAACTACAGAACAGGACAAAGGACACATGAGGGACATGATTTATTTCAAAATAGAGCACAAAGGCAAAATGAGCATAAAAGCACCTAACCAAGAAAAAGCATGAATGAAGTTGAATCTCAACAAATGGTTCTTATTTTCCAACCCTAAAAAAAGATTTTTTTCAATGGCTGTGGCTCAGACAGACCCAGTGAATCTTTGTGCAATCTGAGGTGGAATGAGTCATGCAGTTGACAGGAGGCCAGGGGTTGTCCTGCTTTAGGTCTATATTTGATCAACAGCATGAGGAGAAAACGTGGACACTGAACTTGTGTAGGTCCACGTGGAACCCAAAGCCTGTCAAAGTCCCTGCATGATCTAAACAGGCCACGGGTGGTGCTCCTCGAGTGAAAACAAGTTGGGGATTCTTGGAAAACAAACAACCACTGAAAAATAGATTTCCAGCCAATCTGAAAGTTGGTTTCAATAATTATACCAGCCAGTTTAATCGCATAGTGTAGGTCGAGATCATTTTATCACATTCATTTGTTGGCACGAAAAGAGAAAACCATTCCTCTCAATCTCCAAAAAAGACCCACACAATGAGATTTCTTGCTGCAACCTACTTTGCAACTGCCCACCCTGCAAAAATGCATTGATATTAATGTTAGACGCATACATTTTGCAGGGTAGGACTTACACAGAGAATATTGAGGTCATTGATATCACATTTCACTGCGTGGGAATACTTACTCATGTCCGGTGGTGACGCGGTGTCCATTTCCACACCAGTCTGTTTTTCAAACCACCTGTGAATCTTCCCAGACATACAGCTGAGCAAAACTTTTCAACCAGAAAGCTGATCTGATTATGCACACACGAAAACACACGAGTGTTATATCTGATCCATTTGAATCCGCCTACAGTTCCTCCTCAGTCCCTCACATCTTTAAATGTCTCATTTTGGCCAACAATTAAAATAAAATATATATATATATATATCTAAATGATCCTTGTGTGTGTGTGTGCGTGTGTGCGTGTGTGCGTGCATACGTGCGAGTGTGTGTGTGCGTGTGAGTGAGTGTGTGTGTGTGTGTGTCCCATGCCTCTGGTGACATCAGCAACTTCTGCCCCTTCTCTCTGCTGCCCTCACGTGGTCACTGATGATATCGTCAATTTGTTTACAGATGTTTGCAGAAATAAAAAAGTAAAAAACATAAAACCACAAGGGAGGTCTGAGTCTGATAGCTCATCGCACTATTTTATTCAATTACTGACATCTCAGGAGAAGAGAGAGCCTTGCAACTCTGCTGTTGGAAAACCACTGGTGTTTTTTTTTTCTTTTTCTTTTTTTTTTTGTCATAGCGTTGATGCAACACTGAAAAAGCGCTATTTCCAAACAAACAACAAAGTCCCTCGTTAGTGATATGTAAGAGGCAGAGAGAATCTCACCTTGACAGTTTTGCATGAAACATACAAATGAAACAGGTTCAACCTTTTCTTTTGTCTTTTTGTAGTTTCACATATAATAATAAATATCCATACCTATAAACACTCCAAAAAGAAAAATCAAAATATTAAATCACAGGTACTGGAAAAAAGCTCCACTTTAAAATCACAATGATAAATGTACAAAACAATAGACATCTCATATAAATGTTAATGGTTTTCGTTAGAGACTTCTCGTCTCATTTCAGAAGAAATCAGTGGATAAAAACTAAACTTGGAGATTCAGTATTTCCTGAGGTTTATGGGTTCCCCTTAAAAGGCCAGGAGAGGGGAATGGCTTTTATGTTACCAAGGAGATATTACAACAGGTCAAAGTGTACCTTTCAGGGTATCAGTCAGGTTAAGGACAAGGAGTTTGTTTCCCTGACAACAGGGCCAGGATGTTAAAAGATTATGAGCACTTCATGTAGCATAATAAATGTACCTGCGTCCCACCACTCTCCATTTAGGCCACAATAGTATTTTAAAACAGCTGATTCAAGTCATCTTGACCCTAAATCTTTCCTGGTCCACTTTGAGAAGTTGCAAAGCTCCGTTTTTCTTTTTTTTTTTTTTACTTAAGATTAAAATGCTGGAAGGCATCACAACGCACGGCCGACCAAGACCAGTTGTCACGGCACACTCTGACCTCGTGACCGAGTCGCCAAAGAGGTCACGTCTGCACTCGATGCAATGGAAAAAAAAGAAAAAAAGAAAGACAGCCAAAAGGAAAATATCTGGGCAAATGTACACAGATTAAGGGGTAAAGGTGAGGGAATTAAAATAGCCTGAATATAAGACGCAAAAATAAGAGAAAAATATTCTGAAAAACTGTACATGTAAACATCACACTTTCACTGAGTCCAAAACCAGAGGGGGGGGGATACAAAGCTTCACACAGGTTTACAGTACAACCCCCTGCACAGAGCTACAGTCTGTCATCAGTGCAGGAGAGGCAACAATTGAAATAATATAAATAACAATAGAAGTAACACAGACCACCACCACCAAATGATAAGTTAAAACAGGCAAGGGCTAAAACCACTTTGATTTTTTTTTTTTTCAACAGTGCTGTACCCACAGAGAAAAGAAAGATTTAAAACATCTGTTATCACTCTTTGTACAGCTATACAGTACATTTATCTGACCACTTTAGCAATCCACAAGCTACCAGGGCATTTTTAACCAACACCAATAGATTACATTGTCCAGTCAATACAAAGAGAAAAATCCATTGGGCATTTCGTAGAAGAAGAACCAAAAAAAAAACAAAAACAGAAAACAACAACAACAACAACAGGACAACGAGTGGTTGTTGTTGATCACAGTTACTCCACCAAACAGCTAAAATGTTGCTCAGCGTAGACAGAATACGAATCTGCAAGCACAATTGAGTTTTTTCTTTTTTTTTCCAATCATGGGACGAGATTGAGACGCGGTGAAGAGTAAAGGACGGGCTATGGCTGCGGTAGCAAACGAGCAGGCCGGAGGAGACGAGGAAGACATGTGTGAGGAGCCGGGTCACACGGACATCTGTGATCACGTCTGTTTTGAGTCCGGAGGGGTGTTTCATAAAGTAGGATTTACAAATCAGAATCCAAAAATGTGTACGTCCATGAATAAAGGATTTTGGTGTCGTCATTAGAAATGAAAAAAATATTCAAATAATTGAGTAAATGAGCAGGATTTAAACCTACATTGTTCTGATTATATTACCGTGTCTCGTTGAAACTCTTTTTAACTGCGACGGCCCACATTTACATCAGGGTGGGGGGGGGGGCGCGCGCATTTATGAAACATCCCTCCCAGAGACCATGCGAACCGATGAGTTGTTTGCCTATCTGTCAAACCGTCCAAAAACGCTGAACGAAAACTGCCTCTGATTGTGAGTCGTGTAAAAATTGGCCTTTGTCATAATCACTTCAAAAACGTGTTCTATCTGAAGCTGATGTTCCAAATGAGGTAAAGACACACTCACATCACTATGTAATGTTACCTAAATCCTGAGCAATAAAGTGCTTCCAAACTTGCAATAGATACTAGAATTGAAATGGAAAAAAACGTAAAGCAGGCCAATCGTGACATGTTCGTAAAATGGAAAATGCTTTTTTAGGAAAACGTGCTGCGTGGGAATCCGACTCCGGGAGGAAAGAATGAATGGGCCTGAAATCAACTGGTTTTGTGGTGAATGTGATAGATTTGTGATAAATACAGAAAAATATCTCTCTAAACTTTGACAAATCAAGAAAGGTGCGAGCCAGGTTGGGCCGCTTGAAGCGTCATCGTTTGGAATGTTTCAGCCGACGGAATTTCATCGTCACAGATTGATGTTGCACAAAATGTGTCACTCCACTTACACACGGAAAAACAGGACATACCGACGACAACGGCGCTCGCGTCCACCCCCCAAAAAAAGAACTATAAAGAAAGAAGAAAAATCACACACCCCCCCACCACACACACACACACACAGTGACACACAATTGTTTTTGTGCCAAGTGACTCACCAGTAAAAGTGTCTGTTGTGAGACTGTGCTCTAGATTCGGTACTTGTGTGCCCTCAGACCGCACACACACACACACACTCGGACTCACACACAAACACACACACACACACCATAGCAGAAAGCCGGGACAGTAAACTGTGATGTGATCACATCTTTTTCAAAGATTGTCTCTTGCTTCTTTTTTTTTTTTTTTTTTTTCTTTTCAAACAGTGTGTTGTGACACAGTAACGAGGTACTTGTGTGCCCTCAGACCGCACACACACACACACACTCGGACTCACACACAAACACACACACACACACCATAGCAGAAAGCCGGGACAGTAAACTGTGATGTGATCACATCTTTTTCAAAGATTGTCTCTTGCTTCTTTTTTTTTTTGTTTTTTTTCTTTTCAAACAGTGTGTTGTGACACAGTAACGATGAGAGTAGTGGAGATGGGAGGGAGGGGGTGAAAGGGCCGAGGTCATCCGAGGTGACCCGGCGGACGGAGGGAGGGAGGGAGGGAGGGAGGAGTTTCTTTTGTCCGAGCGGAGCCACACACTCCCATGGCGTCCGCTAAAGCCGCCTGGACGCCATGGCGGCCTATACCACGGCATTGGCCCCACTCGGTCAGTAACGGACGCACGGGAGCTCTTTGTGCACTTTTTAAACTTGCAAACACTCACGGAACAATTCCTTCACAAAATGACCCAAAAGACACGGACAAAAATTGAACTCAAAAAAAGAAGACGTGCAACATGAAGTCTCATTTTTCTGCCAGGTCCCATTTCCTCTCCATCACCACGGGTGACTGAGTGCACGCAGGGGACTCAGTCCTGAGGTTAGCCATAAAAATAAAAAAAAAATACCAAAAAAACCACAAACAACAACATTGAAAGTGGCTACAATGCTGCGTGGGATACTTTCACTTCTTTTTTTCTTTTTTTTTTTTTACAATGCGACCGGTGCCAGCAGGCAGGGGCTGTGGTCAAGCACGCCGCTCTGAACATGCTTTTAAAAAAAACGCCTCCGCCAGTCTGACAGTCACTTCAGTAAGCGTTACTGATTATCTTCAATATTGCACCTTTTTTTTTCTTTTTTTCTAAACAATATATTCATCTCCTTTATGTCCCTGCCAGGTGTCCGTGACCTCAATCTGCATACCCAGCCCCCCCGGCTACACTTTGTGGGCAATGAGAAACAGTTTATAATCAAATGACTAGAATCAAGTCACGTCGGGTAATACGCCTTTTGTCTCTCAGTGACCCCCAACGGAGCAGGGCCGAGGTCAAAGTCTGACCACATGACTTTGTGGAAATGTTTCCTTTCTCTACTTTTTCCCGCCAAAACTCAGCACATTGTACAGAAGCGGTTGAGGTTTAACAGGTCAGCGGATGTAGCAGCGACTTCCACGAAGCAACGCTCCAAAGGTTCCAATAAACAGAGAGGAATTTGGGTTCACAGTAGGAAAAAAAAAAAGACTCCACTCCCACCACCCGATCAAATCATGCCACTGCACAGCATATTTCACATTGGTGTAAAAAATAGAGAGACAAGCTACTGACACGACGGATCACTGCTATGTTACCATTTATCTGCCCCCCAAAAATGACACCAATGAGCCAATGTGGCATCATGGTCCCAGCAAATTCACCTCTGGCAGTCCCCTGTGTACCAATGCGTTTTTTTTCTTTTTTTTTTTCCTCCCCCACACAGATCTTCGCTTCCTGAGACGAATGGAGGTTGAGGTGGTGAAAGGAAATGAATGGGGATGAGCGGCTACCGATAAGAGGGCACTAAGGTCAAAGTGAACCAAATGCATAAATAAACATTTTTTCAGCCTGCGATATGTTCTGACCTGTCCAAAGACATAGACACGAGGGAGGGAAAGTAAAGGTGCCAGGCCTACAGGACCCACGGTGCACTGCGGCGTCACTCGTGTACATGTGTGTCTTTTGCGTGCGAGAGTCTGCCCAAATACTTGTGACGGAGGGCCCGACGGAGAGGGGCCTCGGCACGGTTTGGCTCGGGTTCAGTTCTGCTGCAGGATCAGGTTTTCCAGCTCGTCGGCCGAGCGGAGGAGGAAGGCGGCGGACTCCCGGTACCCCGCGATGAGCTGCCTCACCGCCGTGACCTCCGGGGGGCTGAGCTGGGCCGAGGCCCCCCCGCCGCCGCCTCCCTGACCGTGGCTGTTGGAGCTGGAGGAGGAGGAGTTTGGGCCGGTGGACTTCATACTCAAATCTGTGGGACCTGGAGAGGAGAACGTAAAGAAGTTACAGAAGATACACAAACAAAACAAAACAGGACCTAGGGAACTGGAGCCATCCCATTTCTGAAGAACAAAAACAAACATGGTAAGGAGTGAATAACCTAGAAAATACAGTCAGAATGGCAAGCGCCGTACCGTTGGTTTGTGCAGCGCCAGAGTTCTGGTTGCTGCCGACCGCGCCGTACCCTCGCAGGTTGTAGTTGAGGCCTCCGTTGGTGTAGAGCTGCTCCTGGGCAAAAGCTGAGCTGGAAATTGAAAACGCCGTCGGGGCCACGGGGCCCGAGTCCCTCGAGTTGGACTTGTCTGGGTCATCCTGGAATTACAGCACATATTATTCTAGTTAATGTTAAAAAAAAAAACAAAGGCCCATTCCAGAATCTCTTAAATCATCCATAAGACGTCATCGCCGTCTTTACTTTACTGCGAAATCCATTTTTGATTTGTGTTACCCTTGATTTCAATTGATTTGGCCTTATGCTTTTGATTGCTGTCAAAGCCTGCCCAGACTCTTTTTTTTTTCTTCGTATGTTTGCGATCAGCATTTGCTCCAGCCATGATTTGGCGGGGGGATCTGACTCGGGACCACAATGGTCCTCCTCATTAGCTCCTGCTCATGACCACTGCGGGGGATTTCGAAGACCTCCACCACAAAAGAGCCTTCAGGCACAGATCTTTTTCTGGCTGGCTGGGGGATGTGACCCAGCGCCCTCCCCCCTCCTAAGCCCCTCTCCCAGTTTAGAGCGTTTTTGACGGCGTTGGACCCCTCAACTGTATGTGGGGGGGGAGGTGAAGGTCCACTCCAATCATGCCTGGTCATTCTAACACAAAGATTGACAAACACCAACTGCCAGGACACTCACCGACGGCTGGTAGACGTCGAGCCGCATCCTCTTGGCAGCGTTTCTGGTCTCGCTGTCGCAGGCGGCGGCGAGGATGTTCTCGGCCATGGCAGAGGTGAGGTGAGGAGGTGTTGGTCGTATCTGGCGGCAGGAGTCACAGACATTTGCATGTGTCACATCTTACTCATCCTCTACATTTGTGTGTTTTGTGCAGAAGGCCACTGGGGTCACTTTGTACCTCGAAACCTCCTTTTTTCATGCGGCGGCAGGATTTGAGGTAGGTACGGATGCGCTTGCGGGAGCGCTCCTGGAACTCTGGGAACTGGCGGCTACAGGATTCGATGATGGCCTGGATCTTCTCCTTGGGCTGTTTAGAGATGGGCACCATGCGGTCCAGATTCTCATCCACGAACAGACGCACAAACATCTGACAGAGACAGTGTGAGGGGGGGGGGGAGGGGCGAGAGAGAGAGGATGTAGAGCAGAAAAATGGAGTGGGGGGGCGGGGTGGAGAGAGGGGTGTGAGAATTGAAAACAAAAGAGAGGAGAGGGAAGGGGATGGGGGAGCATGAGAGGTAGAGAGTAGAAAGAGGGAGGGGGGAGGAGAGAAAAACAGGAGCTGTGAAATTTGAGTCATTGCTCATATGCAGAACAATATTTCAGCCCGTGTTTATTCACTCATATTTGTGTCGTGTCGTTTGGGGCTCAAAAATACACACATCATTTCTTTTCACGGAATAAGCTGTCGAGTATTTTTGGTTTTCTGAACTGCAATATTTATGCAAATAAAGTCGACACGCAGCCCCCCCTGCATATACTGCAACGACACAGCGGGCAGATGGCAACAGATCCGCGGGTCACTTACATTGAAGGCCTTGAGCCTCTCGGGGTCCATACCCTCAGCATCATTAATCTTGTCACTGTCATCGTGGTCGTCGTGATCGTCATCATCGTCATCGATTATCTGAGCCCGACCAGAGGTCAAGTCCTCTGCACTCATGCTCAGGTCAGTTTTCACAGAGTCATAGCTTCCTGAGCTGTACGGAGGGGACTATATCCAAAAGAAAACAGAAATAAATCCAGATTGCTGATGATACAGATCAGTAAGGAGGGGTGTTTCCGTCCCGGACGAGCTGGGGGACTTACCTTGTTGGCAAACTCTGTTTTGACCGGGTACTTCCTGTTGGGCTCTGCCGGGTAGGGGTTGGTCGGCGAGCTGCCCACAGGCAGCAGTCTCTCGCTCAGGTTGACCGGCTGCTGATCCTCCGAGGACGAGGAGGACGAGGTGGTGCTGAAGTCCAGGGGAGCGCCCACGCCGTTCTCCGTCACCTCCCCGTAAGGGGCCCCGCCATCTGGGGGGTTCCCACCCACGGGAGGCGCCTCGGGGGAGGTCAGGGCCGGCAGCCCGTTGGCACTGCCGCTCTCCGAGGAGTCGTCGGCGTCTGGCGGGGGGGGTTGGGCACCATTAAGCATAAATTGGAGGTTTTGTTTATGACACCAGGCACTATTTCTATCTTGGCTGGCAGCAGGGTGGGTACGCTACAACTGGGGGGAGGGAACTTCCTGCCTCGTGTTAAGCAAGTGCACATCGGAGTCAACTGTCAAGATCAATAAAAGTGACACCAAAAAAAAAAAAAAAAGGGAGAATCTGGGGAGTTCTAAGGGCGAGCGATGGAGAGATAGCGTGGGGGGGCCTTCACTCCCCGGCGTGCACAAATTCGAGCTTCTTAACCCAGTTTATGGCCATGTGCTGATTTCGACATGTGCGACCACCGCTGAAATTCACCGCAATTCTCCCTCCCGCTCATTCGCCCCATTTTCCCTCTTTTCTCTAGTGCCGTCTAATCTGTGAAGGTTAATATCGGCCTTTGCCCTACTTCTCTAAGCCCTGTACCCTGAGAGAGAGGGGTGCACAGCGGACCGGGGCCGCGCTGGTGTCCCACCCCCTGCAAGAGTGGATTTATTTGGATTAGTCCACTAAGAACGAGGCAAGCTGTTTCCTATACCACGCCATGTCCCGCCCTGCACCTGTTTAACGAGGAAACCTTCCAATTCCAGCCATAGACCCCAAACAAATAACGTCAAGAGGACATTCAGAGTGATGCCCGGGATGTCTCGGCCTTACCGTCCTCTTCTTTGACGGCGGCCGCTGGGTCGCTGACTCGCTCCCCGTTGGGTGGACTCGGCTCTGGCGGGGGGGGCGGCTCGGCTGTGACCCAGGTGGGCTCAATGCCGTTCATGTCCTCGCTGCTCATCGAGCTGTCATCCTGAAGAGAGAGACAGGGAACGAAGGGCTCAGAGGGGAGGTCTTTAAACGTCGCACAATCCGAACAAGCCAAAGCGCCATCGTTGGTCAAATAGTTTGGCCCGAAAAAGAAAAGTCATTGATTGGAGGTAATAAACCACGAAAAAGTGCGTCTCAAAGTCGGGTTGAATGTAAAAGCATATTATTGGGCTCCATCTCCACCTAGGAAGATAAGATGGATAATGGATGTCTCGTCTAATATTATATATATATATTTTGTCTCATATTCAAATATCTTTGGATTCCGAAGACAGATTGTTTTTATTCCTGAAACGACCCGGTGAACTCCGGCCAAAATAACGCTTCTTCAAGCATCGCTATTTTTCCCCAACCGTGGTACGCAGAGAGCCTAAAGACGCTTGTTGTGGCGTCTGGCGTAAATATGGGTAAACCACAGAGGGGAAGGATTAGCCAATAATCTCCCAAACTATTCAGGGGACGGGTGCTAAGCCTGGCAGAGGCGGCCGGTCGACGCTGAGCTAACATGGACGGTGCCCGCTCTGCGGCCTTGGCGCGGCACGCCGCCGTGCGTCGTCCGGCGTCTCGGTCACGGGAGGCGAGATTGAAAAAGTGCATCTCAAAGTCGGGTTGAATGTAAAAGCATATTATTGGGCTCCATCTCCAAAAGGTAGATAAGATGGATAATGGATGTCTCGTCTAATATTATATATATATATTTTGTCTCATATTCAAATATCTTTGGATTCCGAAGACAGATTGTTTTTATTCCTGAAACGACCCGGTGAACTCCGGCCAAAATAACGCTTCTTCAAGCATCGCTATTTTTCCCCAACCGTGGTACGCAGAGAGCCTAAAGACGCTTGTTGTGGCGTCTGGCGTAAATAT
This sequence comes from Colistium nudipinnis, assembly GCA_016785305.1. Taxonomy (NCBI): domain Eukaryota; kingdom Metazoa; phylum Chordata; class Actinopteri; order Pleuronectiformes; family Rhombosoleidae; genus Colistium; species Colistium nudipinnis. Next base: position 2,558,070 of record JAFBJU010000499.1, on the reverse strand, counting down.
GGGTAAACCACAGAGGGGAAGGATTAGCCAATAATCTCCCAAACTATTCAGGGGACGGGTGCTAAGCCTGGCAGAGGCGGCCGGTCGACGCTGAGCTAACATGGACGGTGCCTGCTCTGCGGCCTTGGCGCGGCACGCCGCCGTGTGTCGTCCGGCGTCTCGGTCACGGGAGGCGAGATTTAAAGCGGGTGACGGGAGCAGAGCAGAATTACGTCTCACTCCTCCACACGCGAGCACACACATGGGCCTAAACTCCCGGGAATACGCCGCCCGCTCCTGTGGAAGGGGTTTGAGGAGCACCAAAATGCTCAGTGACAGCTCCATTAGGCACCAAGCGAGCCATGGAGCATTAAAGAGGGAGGACGGGAGAGAGAGGGATTCTCTAATTACAGTCTCAAGAGTAGTAGAAATGGATCTATGCTTTAGTGAAATAGGTGCTTTTAAAAATGGAGCGCTAAATCATTTCAAAAAGAAAGAAACATTCAGATATTGCTATTATGGTATATTGAAATGGAATATAAGGTCAACGGAATCAAACTTTTCAATAACGACAATAAGCACAAATATCCATAAAGGATATTATCCATCATTAAACTTCTCTTTTGAATATTTTTGAGCTTCTTTTTCGCTATTTTATGACACCGGAGGATCATTCGTTTAATATCCATAAAGGATATTATCCATCATTAAACTTCTCTTTTGAATATTTTTGAGCTTCTTTTTCGCTATTTTATGACACCGGAGGATCATTCGTTTCAGTCCTGTGGTGGGGGGGGGGGGTTGGACAATTCAGCCTGTAGCCACACTAAATGAGCAGGCAAAAAATGCCTGACCCTATGTTGGGGGATTTCCAAAAACATGACTCATCACCTCCATCGTAACACAATGACTGCGCTTGGCTTCTTTACCCACTCAAAGTTGTGATGGACTGTCACAACCACTTTGCTCGTGCAAAACCACACGATTTTGAGGGGAAACATTCTGCAGCTTCCATGCGGAGCACATTTCTGCCACACTGACACATGAAATACATGATTGTCCCTTTTTGCTTCTCAGACGCGGACGCAACCAACAGTCTGAGGGGCATTTGTTCATTTGTACTCACCCGCGAATCACAACCTGGGTCATTGTTCCGGATAATCCTAATTATGCGCCAGTGAGGGTCTACATTCTCATCATCAAGTGCCGCTCCCTGCACTTTAGTGACAGGGGCTTGTGAGTGTTTCTGTCCCAGCTACGCAGGGGAGGGGTCTCACTCGTGACGTCACGGTGTACAGAGGCTTTACTAATCCTCATCCGACACTGATCTCCTCCTCCCAGCTGGAGGACGAGTTGAAAAAAGTTTAGGAGACATCCTCTGCTGGCTCCCTACAGACTCCTGCAGCCAATGCCATAATATTTCATAATAAGGGGGGCGGGGGGCTTAATAGTAGCATTTTTTTTTTTGCATAATCCATCAGGACCTTTGCACATGCTTGTTGACTTGCAGAAAGAGACACTTACCCTTTCAGTGGCATTCATGCACTGCAGTTTCATTTGTTTCAGGTAGGTGGCAGTGAGAGGCATGTTGTAATCGATGAGGTCCGGGACCAGTGAGGTTGGTCGGTCATTTTCTGACAAAAAAAAGGATAAAAAAAAAAAAAACATCAACATTCACGCTAGTTAGTAAAGATGTAACACAAACATAAAAAAAATAATAATTGATTAAAAAAATACAGCAATATATAAAGTTAGAATGAATCTTCTCCATATTCAAGGAGTGGGACAGCCAATCCTTTAGGTAATGTACATAACTTGAGTATTTTCATTTTTTGTATATGTAATATTTCAAAAAATGATAACTATCAATATAATTCACAACACATGAGATCACTCGATGGAGTGAAATACTTCATTTAACTCCAAAGAGTAGTTAAAACGAACCTATTTCACCATCCAAGTGTTACCACCTCAACACACCAATATTACTTATCCATTAATATAATGAAACACTGCCAAGGGCCATTATTCTAAATGAGTTGTTTTATTTTTATGTTCAATTTTTGTGTGTTACTAATACCTTTATTTATTTTTTCATTTATTTTTTAATGTCTGAGACTTTTTACTGATAATAAAGTAATTGTTCTTTTAACAAAACCCATTTGGGACATCAATAGGTGAGATCGCTGGTAGGCTATTTATGGCAAATTCCATTTGCACAATATTAAATTGCACAGGCCTTAATGTTTTACTCTCTCTGTACCTGACAACTAAGGCACCTCCTCCACGTCAATTAATTATCACCATTAAAATATGCTAAATTAACCATTATCAATTCCTGTTAGCACGTACCCTCCGGAGTGCACACAGCTTTCACTGAATAACAGTGATACCGCGGAAAATCTGAAGATTCTCAAAAAAGATTTTTTTTTTTTTTTGGGGGGGGGGGGGGGGGGGGGATTTGTGAACAGATTTATGGATGTTCATTTGCCATGGAAATCAGAGATATTAGAATGCTTGAAAAGTGAGTAGTAGCAGCTGCTTAAAAATAGGTCATAGATCATATCTGTGTGTTCTGATATGAAAGAAGCAAAAAAAACAAAAAAAAAAGTTGTAAGTCAAGTCAGGAGGCCAAACTTTAAAAACCTTCTCCCTGCTGTTCTTTCTTCCAGCAGGTCTATTAATTAGCTCCCATGAAAGTGAATGAAGCTGAATGCTGCCTCCACGCAGGCCACTAGAGGGACTCAGTGATCACTTTAGTGGCTTTACTCAGCTTGAGTCTTTGTTACATCATGTCAATGATGGATATATATATATAAACACAATATGTTTTATTAATGATGGTTTGCTTGGCAAACTCTTCAAAGCACAAACACCTTCGCTCACGCCAGCTCACGTCTAACGTCTGACATGGCGAATGACAATTCACCGCGTGGGTGTCCCCCCAGGCGCGCGCGCGGCACATCTGCAACTCGCGTGGACACCGCCAACGCGCCTTTTCGGTGAATCTCACACACCTGACCACGCCTGCTTGTTGCAGTCCAAGCCAGATACAACAGCTCAGCGTGCGCTTTCCACGCGGTAATGACCCCTTTTCCATGTCAGTATGTCAAGTGGATCTGAGCACTGCGCGCTCTTAAAGGTTGATCTCAGAAATAGCACAGGCGTTAATGATGTCTGCGGAATGAGCCAGCTCTCCACGGGGTCACATGTGCGCCATTACCTTTGAACTCTGCGGTGCTGGGGTTGATGTGCATCCTCTTCTGACACTCTCCGCAGCTCATTAGGAAGCGAGTCACCGCCTCTCTGGGCAAGAAAGCGTAGGTCTCGGCTATCTGTGCCAGGGGAATGAGTAGAAGACACAGAGTTGAAAAAAAAGACAAAGATGCCCGTGTGAGAGGTGGTTTTCTTGTTCCACATGCATGTGTGAAAGTCAAGCGTGTCGCTGTGTGTTACTTTGTCGCGGCACGGCCTGATTCCAGCTCGTGCCCCCTGCATATTTCTCTTTTGGAGCTTTGAAACACCACTGGTGTTAATTCCTTTACCTTGCTCGCTCAGGTGCACTCCACTCAAATCGAAAGCTCTCTCTCCTCTCTCTGTTTGTCTCCGGCGCTATGCCACCCTCCCCTCCTCACCCCCCTCTGGCATTTCCCTGTAAAATGCGACCTTCACGTGACCATGGGGAGGCAGCAGGGGTGCCCATCCCCACCGGCCCAGCACCGCTGCTCCCCCCCCCCCCCCCCCCCCCCCCCCCTCATGGCCCCTTGAGGCAGCTGAGAGGGAAAGGCCACCCAGAGGAGCGTGCACCTCCCAGAAGGCCACAGTGACAGTTCCATATTATGCCCTGCCCCAGTGATGCTGCCTCCTCAAAAGGGTACACTCTATGAGACGTGACAGGACCTCTCTACAGGGCAGGAGGAATTGGCTCTATGATTTTTTTTTTTTTTTTTTTTCGATTCTGGGGGGAGGGGATGGTGGGGGAGAACCAAAGTCCTGTTATCACCCCCTCATCACTACCCCCCCAACATATCGGCACACAAAGCCTCCCAGGAAGTCAGAGAGCCCCCGACCGAGACCATCACACTTTGTTTCGTTCCGGAATCTGGTGGGTCGTCCCACCATTTTGGTCCAGAACCAAAATATCTCACCAGCTGCAAAAATGTGAATACAGATATCGGTGTCCCACAGAGGAGGACTCCTGGCGCATTTGGTTGATCCTCTTTTTTCCTCTGGCAACAACAGCTCATAATTCAACCTGTGTTAAAAGTCGAAATATCGCCCCCCCAAAAAAAGTGCCCTTTGTTTCCTGCTAATTAGCGAATGTTAGCACGAAAACCCACAAAACCAGAGCGGCACACAGCTGCGTAAGCCCTTTTCTTTTTCAGGCCGTTTATCACGTGCACCTGTGGAGGGAGGATGTGCAACACGAGGCACCGTCTCTGCTGTGCCACCTTTTTCACCTCAGCCCAGCGGAGCAGAGACACGAGGGACTAGAACATATTTACTGTAAATATCCCTGGGATCACTCACCGCCTTGTAGGTTTTCTTCTGGCCGGCGTGTTTGGGCGCTCGGCCGGGGTCGGCGCCCATCTCCACATGCATGGCGTAGATGATGTCAAAGAAGTCCTCCACCACGGCAACGCGCTTCAGGGAGGAGTTGTCCTGGGCCGAATTCCCATCCGCACACTGAAACACAGACAGAGGGCCGGAGTTGAGGGTCTGAGGTGTGGCGCCTCACAGACTGGGGGGTGTGTGGAGAGGGGGTCGAATGCTACAGTCTGCAAATACAGATGCACGCGTACGCGAGTCATGGGTCATGTGGTTACAGACGGTCCAAGACACGGCACGAGAACCAAAACCTGACATGTCTGCCTCGTGTCGCTCTACCCCCCCCCCCTCCCCCGCCCCCCCATCACCCCATCTCTGACACATTTAAAAATAACACCACCGACACTGTACAGGACCAACGGCCCCTCCTAGCAGCACCTCTGGCGGCCATTCTGCCTCCCTTACCGCTGACCCTGTCGCCATAGAAACTGCCGCTGATTTCTCCCGGGCAGGTGTGCCGGGCAAAGGGTCATGTGACACTCCATAGAAGTGGGATCACCAGGACAACAGCCTCCGTCCACAGCACCACATGGGGCTTTCCTCCCTTTTTCTACCTGTTTTTTTTTTTTCTTTTTTCACCGCCAACTCTTTCATTCCCTCGTTACAAAGCAGTCAACCCCTTTGCCAATTTTACAGAGATCTTATCATTATATTGGTGCACCTGCTGTTATTTTACACAGAAAGCTGCCCAGCAACCGTAAAACGGAACAAATGGATTTGAGCTTTTAATTTGTTTTTTTTTTTGTTTCCGTGTCCACCTTCTCCACGCAGATGTGGGACATGCTCTGACATTTTCCGGAGATTGGGTTCTCGGCGGGGAGTGATCTTTTCTTGTTGGTGTGAGGGGAGGGTCCCGAGTTCAAAAAGTTGTCCCCCTGGCATTGAGGAATCACACTTTCCCCCCCTCTCCATCTTGACATTTCTGCACAGTTCCTGAGATCTGACATTTCTTTTTTTTTTTTTCCATTTTCCCTCAACTGGGTCCTCTCTCCATCCCCTTACTCCATCCCTTCTTCTTTTTCATCCTCTCATTCTTTATTTCTTCCCCCCCCCCCTCCTCCTCCTCTTCTCCTTCTCCTTGCTCCTGTTCTCCCAAGTGCGAGGTAATGATCATTGCCATGGCAACTAAAACCAGCTCACGGAGCAGGGTTTGTTTTAATCCGGCTTTTTCCATTTTCCCTCAACTGGGTCCTCTCTCCATCCCCTTAGTCCATCCCTTCTTCTTTTTCAACCTCTCATTCTTTATTTCTCCCCCCCCCCCTCCTCCTCCTCTTCTCCTTCTCCTTGCTCCTGTTCTCCCAAGTGCGAGGTAATGATCGTTGCCATGGCAACTAAAACCAGCTCACGGAGCGGGGTTTGTTTTAATCCGGCCCTCTCCCTCTCTCCCTCTCTCCCTCTCTCTCTCTCTCCCGCTCTCCCGCTCTCCCTCTCTCCCTCTCTCCCTCTCTCTCTCTAGCCACTCTTCCCTGTCAACATGGGCTAAATGTAATGATAATAAATGAAATAATAGTGATCCCCCACCTCATCATTACAGCTGTAATCTATCGCAGTATCATCATCATTCCCCGGGTGACATCACCACCGCCGCCGCCGCCCGCCGCTGCTGCTGCTCGGGACAATGGTGTCAGGTCCATTCACACTGGATTTAGATAATCTCGTGCAACTGTGGGGTGCACCCGCACGGCGCCTGCCTCCTCCACCGAATTCTACCCCGGCAAAACATGCAACAAACACACCAGGTCTCCTGCGGAGGAGGTTTTCACTGACCTGGAAACCATCCCAGACATTGTCATTTAGGCTTGGCTAATTCTGCTCATTTTGCACATCACATGGTATATTTAAAGCTGCGATGCTTTCAATCCCTTTTGCCTAACCGATAATCGATCGATCATTTCCGTCTCTGAAGCAATACATCCAAATACTGTATCTGAGTATCTGACATTTTGAACATCGTTGCCTCTGATTTAAAACTGGATAGGTGCAGATTTTTGGACTGTTGGATGAGTCAAACAAGAAACATGAACACATCACGTTGGGATGAAATCAGAGACATTTCAAATGTGAAAGAAAAATCAATTCATTGATGAAAAAAAAAAAATGAAAAAGAATGATAGTTGGGAACCTAGTACTGCAAACGTCCCGGGTAAACGTCCAATGAGTTGGATTTAGCGATATCTAGTGGTTAAGTTGCATATTACACCTCAGCCCGCCTTTGCGCGCATATCGGAGAAAATACAATGGCCCTAAGGTAACAGAATAATGAGAAGGCCATGTTTCTACAGTAGTTTTCCACTAGACATGGTGGACCCCACGGAAGAGCTGTAGACACCGGGGATACGAGGGGCTCATGCTAAGGTCACAGGAATACGACCATTCATAGTTTCAGGTGACTACACACTAAGGAAATTCAAATGATGAATAAATTACATTTCTCTCCATATACGTGCCTTAAACCCTACACATGGGCCTTAAAGGGCCTGCAGCCATGATTGCGTGTAGCCCCCCATATCAGTCCCACCACATGAAGGCCTCCATGGGCACATCTGCAAAGATCAGCCCTCATTTCCAAAGCACAAGGCAACGCTCACTTCTAGACACAACGTGCTGTGTGTTTGTATGAATAGTGTGTGTGTTTAGGTACATTGCATGACTACAGGGCGGAGTTTGCAGTTGCAGCATCTCGGAGGAGCAGAACAGCTGTTGAACAGTGCCGTTGATATTTGGTCTCATCAGCAGCGCAGCGTTTTAAAGCGTACAGGAGGCGCGTCAGCAGCCCTAATCGCAAACAACACTGCGAAACTCTCGCCCTCCATCTTCTCCTTTCCTCCTTCTCTCCATCTTTCTAATCCTGTAGGACTTTGCTCTCCCCTGCCACTGTACAACCAGCCCCCATCCCCTCCGCACACTCTCCCTGTCCCACACCAAACTGCTCTGTTGCTAGGAGACTAGAGGGGTTGAGCTGCCTGCCCCCACCCCCGCTGGCAATCACACACGCGCACGCACACACACACACACACATACAGTGGCAGAGAGTCAGTGAGGGGAGAGAGGAGCAGTCCTGCACACAGGCAGGTCAGGAGGAGGAGGAGGAGGAGGAGGAGGAGGAGGAGGGCGGGGGAGGAGGAGGAGGCGGGGGAGGAGGAGGAGGAGGAGGAGGGGTGTGGGTTCACAGGAAGCAGCTGGGTCACAAAGAACAGGCCAGGAAAGACAGAAGAGATGCATCACACAAGAAATGAGCCGAAATGTGCGTGACATGCAGAAGTTCAC
>JAFBJU010000499.1:2485123-2550106 GCA_016785305.1 Colistium nudipinnis | reverse complement strand
CACGTTTGGCTTTGAACTGGACTTTAGAATTCAACATAAACAATTTAGACGGCGTTTCACTTTGTCAGGTGGCCGCACATTAAGACGCTTAAGTGGCGACAGCAGTGATGTGTGGTCTCAGAGACTTTCTACTGTATGTGTGTGTGTGTGTGTGTGTAGTAAAAGGGCTGTGTCAACAGTGCTCGTGACTCAGATTATCTCACTGCAGATGTGACAACAGGTCATCTTTTAAAGCCCCATCTTCCCCCTGTAAATCTATCAACTGGCTAATGGACACATAAATGGGACAGCCCTTGTGTCTGCCCTCTCTCTCTTTCTGTCTCTCTCGCTCACTCTCTACGTATGTCTGAGTACGTGCGTGAAATAGAACAAGGTTTTTTGGCCTACCCCAAAATAAAAAGAAATTGTGAGAAAGAGAATGCTACTTTCACGGTGTCCCATTTCTGTGTTGCGATAAACCCACCCCCTTCCATTTTTTTTTCCCATTCACCACCCTTCTGCCTCAATTAACGAAGCCCCGTTATTAAATCCACATTAGGTGCACCGCGCTCTGCCCTTCTGTCCGACGTCAATGCTGCACTTCTGTGTGTGTGCGTGCGCGCTCCTCTATTGGCTGCTCCCTTGATGAACATTATTTGATAGAGTGTGTGACATCCCCAATATCCCACCGCGCCGGAGACGCAGACAGTCCCTCTGGCCCTGCAGGCTGACACTGTTGACGTTCCAGTCACTGACTCAGAATGGTATGTAAATGACTCGCACATACATCATCACGTCCCAGAGTCCATTCCGTCAAATTTGAGCCGATGATCACACTGTCCCAGTTCGCTAAATGTTGGCCTGGCAAAAGTATTATAAATGACAGTACCGGGCTGGTAGGAAGATTATTGCCATCTTCAAGACTCTCTCTTTCTTTGTGTGTGTGTGTGTGTGTGTGTGCGCGCGCGCGTGCGTGGAGCAGAACTCAGACTCATCACCCACACAGGGGGGAGGCCCCCGGGCCAGTTAAAAATGGTGTTAATTTCTCCTCCTATGGGAAAGCAAAGAACGGTCTCTCCATGGCAACAGAGAGGGTGCTGAAGGGAGGAAACACAGAGCATGCGATCAGCAACCCCCTCTTTGTGCGAGCACACAACCACGTCCAAACTAGCACATATGTGCAATATGGATTTTGCCACCCTATTACATTTAGTCCCAGAAACATATGAGCTGCACCTAGAATGAAAACATTTTGACCAGAACTCCTTTCTCTATACATCTCAGTTGGACACTGGTTTGACCAAGAAGCGCGCCGCACCGCAACGACACATCCGCACCTTTCGACAAGTCACTGGGCTCTTCGGGGTGATGGGTACGCGCGAGTGTGATGCAAACCAGTCAGCTGATCACTGGCCGTTTGAACCCGAGAAAAAAAGGCCAGACAAAAGCACTGGAGATCCACTGTGCAGGAAAAAAAGCATAAATGCAAATGCTGTGGAATAATAGGGCCACTCTTCTTTCGACTCTGTGGCCCTTGCACAAAAGAGGAGCTCTCTGGGGAAATGTGGACTAATTAATCAGATAATAATGATGATGTTCCCCTACCCAGATGATGGTTAGGCAAAAAGCATCTAGGACCCATTTTCCACAGCGCAGATTAGAGGTGAGCTCTACACGAGCAGAGGACGTCCCGAGGAAATCCTTTCTTTGGTGAATTGCAGTCTTGAATCCTACCCCTGAAAAGCTCCATCTGTGGCAGCCGCGTTTTCATTTCATCCTGCGCTGTCACTTGAAGGCTTCAAATGCTCAATGTTTTCATTATCATTTAATCTGCCAATTATTTTTCCCCATTAATCAATTAATCCCTTTGTTGATAGACGTGGAGGAAACGTAGCGCTCAGTATTACTCATTTAAATAAATCTTTCATAAATGACAAAGAAAGAGATTTTTAAAAAGCCCCACATCTGAGAACCTGGATGAGAAAAATGTCTATACGATTGGATGGAATGGCATAAATATAGGTTGTTTATGATCAAAATAGAGTTTTGCCCATGAAAAGATTTTGAATTACTCAATGAACATCATTGGTCTAGTTCTACACACTCAAAATATAAAGTTGGTGTTTTTCTTATTAGAATTGTGATCATTCTTAATATGCCATCACTTTGGGACGGCCCATCCAGAAGGCCTGAGGTGGTCATGTGACCCGTTGCTAAGTCCAACTCGTATAAGCGCTATATGTGTGAGGGAGAGTGTGTCCACCTAAACCTTGATGGGAGAGACATATAGAGATATTTACAGATTGCAGTTGGCATGGCAACTAAAAGCAACAGCTCGCAGCATTTCAAATTGTCCCGTTTCTCTCGCATCTCTGGGCGTACAATTTGGTGGTGCATTTCTGTGTCTGTTCCTGGTCCTATTCCCCTCCTCCTCCTCCTCCTCCTCCCCCTACGTGTCGTCCTCTAATCAGGACATAATGAGAGCTAAACGAGGTTGCATCTCCACACTCAGGGCTGCTGGATTCTCTGAACACTGGGAGGGTTCTGGGTTTGGTGCCGAAAGAGGACGCGACCACACGGGGCAATGGGACAGAGACGGAGAGAAAAGCACAGAAAGGAAATCATTCTGAAAGGAGGCGTCCACCCTGAGCCTGTGCTACTGTGCCGGCGCTCTCTGCCCGGCCACACACTGAAGCTTCCTTGTCTGCCTCCCTGACACATAGAAGAGACCTTCTCTGTCTGCACATCAGCCACCATCCATCCCTACCCCCACCCAGCCTGCCCCCGTACAGAAACTTGGCACACCCTGGGAGCAGCTGCAGCGGGGGCCTCCGCTGCTCCGGCATCAGAGACACGCCCCCGGCCCCTGCAGCCGTAGGAGGCGGCCGCGACCATTGTGTGTGCACGTGTGCGTCTGTGCGCTGCGTGTGTGCGTGTCACTTTTCCAAACCGGCCCAGGACGGACCTATTTATAAAACGAACCGAGGCATCGTGCCTCCTACTTCGGTCTCAGGCGCATGAATTGGTCGATTTTGTGGCGTCTGACTCGTCATCTCAGGCAGCTTTGTGTTGGCGGATGATTTGTTTGTTGTTTAAATGTCCCCAAGTGAAGCTGAGTCAAAGGGAGGTTCCCCCCACTGCCTCACAACATTAGCTAGAAAGCTCCAATAAGCGGCACGCTAGAGTTTTTCCCTCCAGTTTTGGGTTAACGTGACCTGGGAGGACGATTTTGGCTCAGGCGGGCCGGATGGAGAAACCAGACTGACCTGAAAATTGTTCTATTGATGAGCCCACTCAGCTGCCAGTTTCTGAGGTGCACCTGGCTCAAACTAATGGAATCCAATGCAACGCTCCTGAACTAAAATCCTCACTCCCCGAAAGCCATAGTGTTCAGTTTGTGGTCTTTCGTCCGCCCCCATTTATATCAAACGGCATCTTGCGAAATGCTCACACATTAGCATCGCAACCTCTCGAAAACCTAAAACCATCGGTACACTTATATCATAGACTGCATCCGTTGAAGCTATAGGTGTACCTAATAAATTGACCACTGCGTTCAGCCCGTAGACTACGGGACAAGATTGTACCAAAGGATTTCCACCCACAAGAAATGAGAAGAATCCCAGACAAAAGAGAATCATCCACGCCGCGCTTCACGGCCCATCTGCACCTGCAGAGACAGATCACACCTGCCCTCCTGCCCAGAGGGAAACATAATATCGAGTCGAGATTAGAGGACTTTGGAGCATTTGGGACTAAATCTAAATGGCACTTTCACACAGGTAGAACACCTGTGGAGGGCTTAGCTCTATTCAACGGAAATCAAAGGATTGGGAGTCTAATCGGTGCCAATATCTGCTGTGGTTGGAGAACAGAAAATCTGCGCCCCCCTCCCCCTGGTCCAGAGAGACTCGATCCTGTCCCAGCAGGTCAGGTGGGGGGACGTCATTCCCTGAAGGCGCTTATTTAAAATGGTGGTTGTCTCCGCTGCTGGCACAGCAGGCCCCAACGCCACACGGAGGCGTGCACGCAGGCTCGTGCACGCGCAGGCAGCCGCCGCTGGGGTGGCTGGCTGACACTTCACGTGTTTATCTTCCGCTGCAAATAAGGGGGGAACGTGTGGGGCCTTAACCCTTCATGCACCTGCAGCCTCGGCCACGCACGGGACCCGCGAGGACCTGACCACTGCACATCACCCGGAGACATGTGTCGCCGGAGTGTGAGCTCGAACTCTGGGCGTAGGTGTGGAAATCAGTCCCGAGCAGACCCTTTTGTTTCCGCCCCAGCCCCTTCACGTGATCTCCAATTACGCACAGCAGCTTCTGTCAATCAAAGGCAGAAAACGAATTTTTCTTTATCTTTTAAATAAAGGGTAGACTCATTTCAACGTGTTTCTCCTGCAGTCAAAGTCTTGAATGGGATTATAGATCTTGATGCCGGAGCACTTATACACAATGGGCTGAAATGCAGCAGAGGCACACTATCCTGGACGGCACAGGTGTTGCCAGAGCAACGAGTGCCTGCGATCCGCATCCAGCCCAGGACAATGAAAAGTGGGGTGCAAACACTCAGAATGACACGCAGTGATATTCTTCCGGAAAACACATCCATAAAAGGCCGAAAAGGGCGATTCGAGTATTTTAGAAGCCACATTTGCTCCATAGCCAAGGTAATAGAGATTGCACATGGCACGGACCCGCTCTGTTAAAGCCCGGTTGGGATGGGACAGCGAGCACGCGCGTCCTCTGATTGAACGCTGGACTGAGCTTCTCAGCACAAAGGTTGAATCTGCCATCCCCTGATGTTAAAGGCTGTGGTTGCCCCCCCCCCCCTCTCCCGGGGGCGCACCGGACTACCCTGACATACCCGACCCACCGACATGCCGCTGCATCCACACACACACACACACGCGCGCATACACGCGCGCACAAAGCATCGCCACATCGACATACACGAGACCACAACAAAAAAAAAAGACTCTTATTAGCCCTCTCGTGCTTTGTGCCCGGCACCGTGACGGGACTGTACCCTGCGCGAGGAGATGGCTATGCATGATAGCCTGTACCTTCCACAATTGCGATTGCCAGGAGGCACCGGCCGTTGCCATGGCAGCAAGGGATGAGACGTAGGGCTGCTCGGGTTGGGATGTGGACAAAGTGAGTGTGTGTCGGGAGAGATGAGGGCGAGCCGGGACCAGGAAAAAAAAACACCACAAGTTGTCGTTTTATTCCTATGACAGGCGCATGTGTGCAGCCTGGAATAATGACAACTTATACACGGGCAAGGCGGCGACGGGACATCTCGTGCGCGTGCGAGCGCACGCTCTCCCGCTTCCCAACACACACAAACACATGCACACACGCACAGACACGCGCTTTACCGTTGACTTGACCGGCACATACAGGACGGGTTTCCCTGGAGCCCCTTTCTTGTTGTGCTCGCCCAAAACGTTGGTCCCGACCTGAAATCCCTTCGACTTCACCCAAAATTTGAATTTGGCGTTGATGTGGCTGTTGTCGACATACACGCCGTCCGACTCGTCGCTCTGCAACAGTGTCTGCATGATTTTGTTATATTTTCGCCGGGTGACGGTCTTTGTTTTGCCGGAGTCCCCGTAAGTCCGGAGACACCAGTCCTGAAATTCACTGAACATCTCCGCCTCCAGCACCACCGGACTCCGGCTCCTTTTGGAGGAATCCACGCACGCCTTTTTCGTTGCCATCTCTCCCCCTCTCTCTTTCTCTCTTCCTCTCTCTCTCTCTCTCTCTCTCTCTCTCTCCGTGTCTGCCTGATCCCGTTCAAACAGCCCCGCTCTATAATAAAGAAGACACTTGAACGGGCCGATTTTCCTCCTTAGGGTCCCCTGCTGTCCCGCGTCCGGGAGGCTTGGTTCGGGTTCTGGGACGCGCACCGCCCTCCGGTAGAAGTGACCCGGACAGCAGCACACCTGTTTGCAGAGAGAGGCAGTGCTGTCCCGAACCGCAGCGGTGGAAAAAAAAATGTCACTTCCTCACATCATCACCATCCGCCTCTGGTGAGGAGCAGAGAGGGGGGCTGTCCTATGCTGAGCGGGCATCTCCCACCTGTGCGTAAAAAAAAAAAACCCTCTCCAGCGAGGCTGTGAAATGAAAAAAAAAAAAACCACAGTCCTCGCGAAACAACAAAGAACACACACAAAAGCGTGGAAACAAACCGCTCTCAGTTCCTATCGACCTACTTTCAAACTGCCAACACTATTTTCGGTGGCGGGTTGCTCAACATTTTTTTTTTTTCTTAAAAAAGATGCTCACAATGGGCTCCTACATTGACGCATGGCCACGTATCCGATCTCTTTCCTGCTCCGAACACCTGTTTGAATAGGATGATGTGCTCCCACTATCCCGTAAAACACACACACACACACACACACACACACACAAATCTGCATCTCACTGATCTGCAGCAGAGCCCGGGGCTTACAAGTGGAGACGTGGAAGGTAAGACGGGATGGAGGATGAATTTAGGGTGATGGGGTGGTGTTTAAAAAACACGGATTTTTTTGATTTTTTTTTACATGTAACTATACAGGTGGTCAGAGAAAAAAGTGAAAATGTTGGAAAAATCCCCACCTGTCTCTTAAATGATAAAATAAGGATATCATTCAGAAGCGAACTATTACGACGTTCGGCTGGGATTTTTGCACCTTGGCCACCTCCAGAAGAATCGAAGGTCTAATTGTAACTGTTAATAAATATCAGCCACACAGGTTGAGTAATAAAGTCACTTTTCTAACACAGTTACAAAGGTGATTTCAAGTCATAGGAATAGCCATAAAAATCCGAGAAATATAAATGTACCCAGGTGGACAACCTTGAAACCATCCAGTGGTTTGTCATGTTGTGGCAAGTTCACGCAAGTGAAATGTTTGAAGCCATTAAAAAAGGATTCAAAAACACCCCAAATGTGTCTTTATATTCAAGTGTACAGATGTTGGAAAAGGAAGCAACCAACGGCACACATTTAGCACCCAATGTGCCCTGCGTGGTGTCCTGCTTGCTTTGTGTGTGTGTGTGTGCGCGCGCGCCCGCCTGCTCCTGGCCTGTTCATTACAGGCCCATGCTGGCGGTGGCTGCTGTTGCCATGACAGCAGCTCAGCAGTGTCTCCGGCCGTGCAGAGGGTGAGTGGGATGCCCCCGTCCTCATCTCTCCATCCTGACGAAGGCAACGCTGGATGGACGCTAACCCCCCCCCCCCAGCCCAGCCCACCCCAGCCTCCACTGAAGGACGTCCACTCTGAGGACGGACCGACAGATAAAGCAAACCTGAGGCGCGCACACCTGTTCACCTGTGTCTTTGTTTTGTGTGCGTCGGCGAGTGGCCGAGGCCTTTGCGGGCTATTTCATTCCGTTTCATCACGTGAGCTGCGGGGCTCCTCGTCCATCCCTCGGGGGAGGGAGCGTGTCAGCACCTCGCTCGTTGAAAAAAAAATGTCCAGTGGAAGACACGAATCTGCAGTATGTGGATCTTCTTAACTGTTTTCAGAGGCGTTGCAGCTGCAGAGATTCCTCTCGGCGTAGTTCACTTGAAGTCGAAATTGTAATTCATTATAAGGCACTTGTCTGTAATAAAAGAAGAAGGAAGAAATGCACTCTGGTGGGTGTTAGCCCACAGATCTGGAAAGTATTCATAATCCTCAAATACATTTCATAAAAAGATGAATTGCAGTCTATGTTGAGTTAATCTAAAGGGCCGAGTCAAAGCGCAGTATCTATCAACAGTTCTTCATCTATCTTGTTCAGAACTTTTTTTTTTTGTGTTCCCAAGTTCGGTGTTTTTTTTTTAAATGCAAGTTAGTTAAAGAACCAAGACAGGAGAGGGCCACATTTCTGTATGAAGTCAATTTTGTCTTTGGGCAGCAGTATTGTTCATTTGTGTTCATTTACCAGGCAGCGCCGAATAATTATCAAAATGACGGATGAATCTGCCATTTTCTTCCAACATAAATAAAACGGCAGGAAATAGGGGGGAAAGGATGACATTTCTCACACGTATAGTTAATGTCTTTGGATATCATTTGTGGAGTTTAAAAAGTAATTGTACATTATATTTCAAAATGGTCCCATGTTCAATGCCTCCATTTTTGATATATGTCTACAGAAAGGACTGCAAGACTGTATAATCTGAGAAACACACACACACACACACAGTTGTGTGGACGCTCATTGATCTACTGCATTCTACAGCACCTAAACCAGACCTTAACAAGCAAAGCTAAACATTCACTGTGATGCTAAACCTTCCACTCTAAATCCAAAACATAAATTCAGCCCAAAAAAGCCACCTGCAGTTGCGGGGACCAGCCAACAACCCCGGAAAGACACACACACACACACACACACACACACACACACACACACAGGTTTAATGGGACAGATTGCTGCCTTGGACCGCAGCAGCTCCTCGCGTCCACTCAGCACAGATCAGTTCTCCACGTGGTCCGAAACCTGTCTGCAGGGTCACACCTCCTCGGTCCTAATGAGGCAAAACTGCTGTAATGACGCTCACTATCCCCCACTCTGGGCGCTCTCCTTTCACCGCGAGGTGGACAACTCCTGTCCTGGAGGGACGCAGCCAGGGCTTTCTCACACTGACACATTGAAAATAAAACCCCTCACTTCAGAACACAGGCCCGATGGCAGCAGCGTTTGGACACACACCTGTTTGCTCTTTGACCTTCGCCGTACTAACCTGCGTGTAACCCTGAGAGGGGTGCAACCTCCCTTTCCAAATATAGCATCATATCCCAGTGAATACAATCTGATACAGATACAGATGAAAAATACAGATGATGTACATGATCAGTGTATGGTTGACGCGGCTCTAAGTCAACATTTGTCATATTTTTCAGCCCTTTAAATAAGATAAGATAAGATAAACCTTCCTAGTCCCACAGTGGGGAAATTGGCAAAGATTTGCCAAGAATTTGTTTCAGGACACTACAGAATTTCACTTAAATAAAAATGCGCAATTTAACTACTTTTCTGCATTTTACCTCAATTATTTCTATTTCTTGGAAATATATTCATACCATTGATTGGGCAAATCCTCTGTCACGAGGTTAACAACTTCTGTTTGACTGTAATTGAACATATGTTGACCGTTTACCTCGTAAAGGAGGCCAATAAAATGCTACAGTGTTTGTGTTGAAAGGACACTGTAGCATAACATGTAAATAAAACGATATCAATGTCCAGATTTGGGGGTGACTGAGTGAGTGACTGAATAAGACGGAGTGATGGTGAATCAGCTTTAGTCAGTGCGACAACTTCACCCTGCTTGGCTGGTGTTGATCTGAGTGTGATTTTGAACAAAAATACAATTTGATAACTACTGCCTTCCAATGGCGGAGCTGAAAACTGCAGCTCCTTTGTGTCCCCCATCCTGAACTGGACCGGTCCCATACACCATCACGCCGTGAAAAAAACGGCCTTCAGATCGTGGCGTGATTTGTTATTATCGGTCGCAATCATTTGACATGAGATTTAAATATTCTGACAGTTATGAGTACTGCCATCGGACGAGAGAGAATTTTCAAACAAAGCCCATTTTCTTGTGTAAAACTAATATTTTGGAATCAAATCATAAAAAAATAGCCATCGCGAAATTTGTTGGGGTTTTGAATCATCACTCACTACGATTCTTGCTGATAAATGAATATAGTACATAGTTATATTTTTTATGGTTTTGTTTTTGCTTTTTTGCTGCTTTTATCATTAAAAAAAAATCAACAGTGAGGCCTCTTTCCACTCAGGCTCTATCCAAAAAATCTCAAAAGTGATGAAAGGAAATAGGATTTGATAATACAATAATAAATCTTCATTGACGTCTAGGGGCTTTTAATAGGGCTGCAGGAATATTGGGATATCTAAAAAAAAAAAAAAAAAAAAAACTTTGCATGCATAAAGCCTCCATGAACCATTATTTACCATGGGAGAAGTTAAAGTAGGTGACGTTTAGTGGTGGAGCTTCTGGGTAACATCACCTGATGAGGACAGGGTCAAGTTGCTCCCTCAAATTACAAACGTCAGTAATCTGAAGCATGACCAAACGTCACACCATTCACAGACGGATGTCCAATTGCTGCGTGATAAGCTGTGCAAAAGAGAGGGGGAGCCGGCCTTTTTAGAGTCTATTGTATCCGCTCCCTCTTTGTCTGCTCGGTCAGCCACAACACGGGCCGGCCAGAAGTTGCCTGACCAGACCGGCGTGGTGAGGGGCTGCAGTGCGACGCGAACGCACACTGACAGCCTTATGGGACCGTGAGGCTGGGAGGCACAGAGCTGTGGGTCAGGGCCCGGGGTGACTACAGGCCGTCGGGACAGCACGGCCAAGAGGCAGCCAGGAGATGACAGAATGGGCACAGTCGCCATGGAAACACAGGCGGCCCAGGCAAATCGTGGCAACCGGTAACTAAGTAACAGGAAACGATGGACCGTAGAGGGCGATGAGTCTGGTTAATCATGAAGAGAGGGGGGTAGCATAGAGAGAGAGAGAGAGAGCAGAGAGCGACAATGATAGGGAGATAAGGGCCACATGGCTCACTGAAGACGCCTCTGCTCCAAAGTGTGAGCGCACGCCCTCCTGCTCCACGTGCACTAGAGTGACACTGGATTAGTGTGAGCTGGGGAGGCAGCCTTCCGCCCCTCCCTCACCATCATTTTCTTTGTAAATCCATGAGGGGGTGTAAATGAGCACACACAGCCAGAGGAGGGGAAACTGGAGTGCAGCCATTACACTCTGCTGTGTGTGTGTGCGTGCGTCGATGGCGGGGTGAGGTAGAAAAATACTGAATGAGTAAAAGTGTATGTGGGTGACATGATGCAAAACTTTTTTGAACACATTATTAATCATGCATTCATGTGTATACGGCAACCGTTTTTTTATATGGATTAATCACCTGTTCAACAGATATAAGAATAGTAAAGTAGCAATAAAATACTCAAGCAAAGTACCACAAATTAGTCTTTAACAGCATCTTACTTTGAAACCACTGGTCTGCGCGATGTGCTGTGCTTATCGTGTGTCGCCGTGGTCCAGATGGTGGTTATTAATCAGCCACGCTACAAAGAGGAAGCTACTGTTAGAGCTCAGGAGGTAGAGCTTCCTTATTTAGCCACAAACGCACCTGCTGTTCACAAACATACACTTTACGCACTTAGATTCTGGCCTACCGATCATTTGCAAATGTTAACATGCAGCCAGTGGTAGGAAATATCTGGGCTCATTCAACACAATCCCAGTACAGATATAATCAATAATCTACTTTGATACAGAAGGATGATAAAAATGTGCTTATAATTTTAAATAAATAAATAAATAACGTTTTGGATTTAGAAATGGGCCATCAGAGAATCAGCAACCGCAGCTCCTCGCGTATGTACAGACCTGAGCTCAGCTTATTGTTAAGCCACAATTGGCCCGTTTGTATTCACGCTCTCTTTATGACATTTTCAGTCCCAGCAAGAAATCTTTTTCAGTATAAAAAAAAAAAAAAAAGCAATTGAAAAAAGCTGCAGAACACTGCCTGTTCTGCACCAGGCAGCAGACAGGCACATTTGGGTGGTTTAAAGTAAAACTACAGCAACATTTAGCTGATAAAAAAAGCCTATTTCCTGCGAGAGTTGGTGGAGACCAAAAACAGAGGAACAACTTGTACAAGAATGAATAAAAGGTTGTCACAAACAGCCTCAATACGGGTTTCATAATTACGCAGCTGCAGTACCTTAAAGAAGTGGCATGTGCGTCAAGCCAAGCCTCTTGAAAGCTCCTCTGAGGTCTGAGGGGGCCGCGAGGGGCCCAAAGGAAGCCTGTTACTGCTACACAAAGGCAGTTTGTGTGCCTGACCCCGGTGACCTAACCACTCCACATAACTAAAGCGTTATCTTTGACGCAGCATCTGTTAATTGCACCGGCAGGCATGAACAAGCCACGTGGCTTTGAGTTCTGCAAGTCGACAAAGTCAAACAAGTGAGAACCAACACGCTATTGTCCACACAAACCCAGGCAAGGTGCGGTCATGATCAGCTTACATGTAGCTAATGTCCAACGCAGTCGCTCACACACGCACACACGCTGGAGATCTGACAGTTCCACCTGTGTTTGTGGCCTGGCCAACTGTAAGGGGCTCACCGTGGAGACGCACAAACACTCGCACCGTGGTGATTGGCAGTCACATACTTATAGTGCCCCCCCCCCGCCCCCTCCCGCACAAACACACTGAAATCCACTTTGCCGTGGCTGCGTGATAAATGATTGCACCTGTCAGGCTCCGTCCTTTAAAGCCTTTTCCTCCAACTACTCCCATTGACCTTTGTCTCCGTTTTCAGACTATTCCTCTCTGTTTTCAGGGCACTTGTTGCCCCCACGCAAGAGGTGTAGTTCACATCCTTTCAGTCTCTCAACCTCACGTACTGTAGGTTGATGTTAAATGATTGCTTTTGTAATGAAAATGTCATTATAATATCGGTCGCATGTAATAGCTGAAGACCTTTGCCGATTTGAATCTCTCTGCTACCTTTTTATTTATTTAGTGAAGTAAAAGTGCGTGGGATTGAGCAGAAATATAATAAAATGTTCATAATTGTGTTCTGATTAGTGTCTTTTTGACTTGAGGTTTATCGTGGATATCTGTATGGGAATACGCCGCTATGTTTCTACAATAGCCCAGAAGGGACAAAGCGAAAATCTCTAAAAAGGGTCTTCAGCATGTTTATGACACAACAGTAGGATAGTCTATATGTGTGGGTGGGATGGCATCTTCAGTGGGTTGCAATATGTAGATTCATCACTAGATGCCACTAAACCCTGCAGACCGGACCGTTAACTCTGGGATTGTATTTCATCGTGAGGTTTGGGTTTTCATAATCAGGTGCACAGAAACACAACTACTATTAATTCTTATTATAGATCCATGGTTAATAAATGCATAAATAAGCCACCCTTTGCCATGGCGTTCACAATAATGAACTTGAAAAGGGATAATATGGCTCTCTCAACTGCTGCTAAGTGCAAAAAAAGAAGAAGAAAATATAAAATATAAATATAAAATTAGTCGGCTAGCAGCAAGACTTAAAAAATGGGGGGGGAGCTGCATTTCTCACATTGTAAGTCTGACCCTGTACACTGAGACTGGCGTTGGTTATTCGGTTT
The DNA here is from genome assembly GCA_016785305.1 of Colistium nudipinnis. Taxonomy (NCBI): domain Eukaryota; kingdom Metazoa; phylum Chordata; class Actinopteri; order Pleuronectiformes; family Rhombosoleidae; genus Colistium; species Colistium nudipinnis. The sequence continues at coordinate 2,536,939 of JAFBJU010000499.1, read as the reverse complement.
TTGATTTTTTTTTTGTTTTAATCGTAAGGCAGACACGGCTGTAAACTTTTACAAGGCCAAACTGAACCAGCGAGTGAATCATATCTTCAGACATTCACACAAGTTCAAGCGGCATATGAAAATAAGAGCGCAGTAATGTTTGAAGCTGAGGATATAGGTTCTGTATAAATAGTTAATCATTTATAGAAATGGCTAAACTGCGTCTGTCTTAATCCAATCACTGAGCCCTAAGAACTTGAAATCCACGGCTAATACCGGTGTATTGTTCAAAAAGCAAGAGAAATGCATGAATTGCAACTGGCCAGATGTATCCAAGCTTTCCATATTTTCCACTTGAATAACTGCTTTCTGCATATATATTCCACTTTTTTTTAGACCAATCATTTAAGCTTTTAAGCCGTGGAATTTATGGTGGGTAACTTTTTCCTCCCATTGTCATCATTGTTACGATTAAGACCCTAGAATTCCTTTGCCTGACCTGACCCAGAAAATCAATCATACAAAGAACTACAAGTTATCTGTCTCTCTTTTTTTTAACGATTTGACTTTGTAGTAAAATTCACACATATATTCACAGTCACCGCTAACGACTAAACCGTCGCTACACATCAGCGATATGACGAAAAGACACCGTGGAGCGCCTGGCTTTCTCTTTCTCCATTTTGATGACCCAGTCCTTTGGGAGGATGGGCTGGTGGTTGGGACATACAAAGCCTGCCCTGACCCCTGCGACCCCGCTGCAGGCAACCGCTGGAGCGGCTCTACGCTCAACGCAGATGGTGTCACAAATGCCCAAGGTTATCATCATAATGACATCATAAAGTGACTTTTCAGTATTAAAGCAATATCTCACATTGTAGGCTCATCGAGGGTTTCACACCCGAGCATCAGTCCATAAATAGATGAACATTGGCACCCCTGAGTGCGCAGAGCCCTCAGCGGTCAGCCGTCGAGGTCCCATCTCCACATTTATTCCAGGGCTGCATATGGACATAAATTCAGACACACACATTAACCCCGTGGACCTCCTTGGTGACTCTCAGTTACCCGGTGTCTAAAGCACATGTATGACACAGAAATGATCTAAATCATTCCAGTCATACAAACCAAGTTTCAACCCACATAATAGCAGTAGTTGGACCCTCGACAGTAATAAAACAAGGTTTTACTTTGGCAGGCGGTTTTGAGGTCACTGATTTAAATCTGAATATTAAACTCCTCAGTACCCCAAGAGGTCTCACTCGACCAGTGACCGAGACAGTTGCTTTTATCAGTGTCCATGTTATAACAAATGGCAGTGACCTGGGGCGGGTGGTTATAAGCTTAGCTATATTTTATTTAATGTCTGATGATTTTTAATGTCTAAAAACAGAGAATTATGCCTATAGGTGTAAAGCTTTGTGAGAGGCAAACAAAGTTGAGCTGCGTCCCTAATTTAAGGGTTTTCCACAAACTGGCAACCCAAACATTGTACTATAACCCAAAACTAACAAATTCACGAGTGATTTCTTCACTGGTATTACAGTCTATGACCTCATTTGTAGTCTGACAGTTTATTTATTCATTTCGACCTTCCGCCCTGGAGCCAGTGGCCACTGACTCAATGATCATCATTGTCTGAGTAAGTAATTACTTATTTTGTGTGCTACGTTATTTTTTCCAATTCAAAGCGGTCAGTTTGTGCCAGTGTGGTCCAATGATAATCCTAATTTTGTTCCGGTTGTGGATCGTTTTTCCACACAGCCCAGGTCTTAAAGCATTTCTTTGCCTTTGTCTCCTTCGTATGACGTGGATTTTATGGCAGCGGTCAACAAATATGTGCAGGCATGAGAAATTTGTCTAAGAATATTTGACACTTGACATCTATAGAACAAGTATTTGCTACAAGCTTTAAATAAGTGCTGACCAAGAGAGATGAACTGCATTTATATATTGCGTTATTGCACTGCATTGGTTAAACATTATTACCTTAAACAAAAAATAATTGCATGTTGGTTTGTCTGTCACTTGTTTGTTTCTGATGGGAATATTGGGACTTTATCCAGAGTTCGTGGATTTACACAGGACTGGTGGATTCAAACTGTAATGGCCTCCCTCCTCCACCATGTACCGGTCATTACACAAGATGGCGAAAACATGGAAGGCACATTAACCGCGCAACGGAAGCTCTCTGAGCTCCTGTCACTCTATGTTTTCGTTTTCTAACTCTAATCCGTAATAATCTATAGTTTCATCATAGCCACACAGAGTCACGGTGCCGAATTGTCTAGTAGTTATAGAAAAAATTAAAATAAAGTCAATGATTGTCCAGGCTATTGTATAAAGTGAATATTAGTTAACTTAGAGAAAGCTACTTCCCAAAAGACACGTTCACTTTTTCTCCTGAGTCCAACTTGAAATCACACGTCTGATATAAATGTTTATAAATCACTGTAACGCAGTAATAACACTGTCCGACAATAGAGGCACTAGGTGTCGCAGGTCCACATTAAGACTGGTGAGGATGGGGATTTGTATCCGCTACACATTAATAGCAATAACATATAGAAATATTTTCGACCAATGGCAATCTTTGCTAACTTTAAACGGGGACAGCTGTTTTAGTTTAGTTTAGTAAGTCCGGTGCATTAGGCTAATGGTGCAACAGCTAACTCAGTATCTAGCAGCTTTATAAACAGAACATTCAGATCATTTATTTCGCACTTTTCCTGTTACGTAATTTGAGAAGGCGTGTTACGGCTACAACCGTCGATTTCCTCGTTTGTTTTCATTAAGGGCCTGTGGACCAGATGACATCACCCGTTTGTCGGCTAAAGTGTTGACTTCATTCATGCTGGAGTTATGCTAGTTGGCTACTGATTTCGTTCGCGGCCATATTTGAGGTTAACGTGAATGTTTTTGTGTGTGGGTGTGTGTGTGAAGGGCGGCTTCACAGTTACTGACGTGGCTATTTGTATGTTAATAGACAACGATACTTATAGTGACAATAGAATCCTCCCATATGTGCCGGCCAATGGGTCATTTCCAGTGAGGGGGACGTCACAGGTCTGCCTGTCGGAAACGGGGCGCTCTGGTGCGGGGAAGAGTCACAGGGTTCCTCCGTAAGCACAGAACGGCCGAGGTAAGTGTGTGCTCGTATATATGTTGAAACAAATCGGAGTATGAACATATCGAGATTTAGATTGTATTCTTTACAAAAAAGCTGCTTTGCGGATGATACTAGACAGAACAGCGATGTCAAGAAACACGTTTTTTCACCGGTTGGTTGTAAATCCAGTCTCCACACAAAGACCGGCTCATGCAAACACACACACACACACACACACAGCGGCAGATGGGAGCATGAGCCTGGGCTCCAGCTCCGGCTTCTCCACACTGATGGAAACCTCCCCTTAATCAGCTTTTAGATGCCGATTCATGCAATAGCACATGCGGTCCACTCTTCAATCAATGCGGCGGAGACCCTCTTTTTTGCCAACACGAAACCCGGCAAATAGCTGCCGCACCGTGCCGCCGGCGGTGTATGTTAGCCGCTGCAGGAACAACGTGTTGGTCATAATCCACATGTTCACTTTACGTGTTTCAACCTGGAATAAATAATAATAATAATAAATAAATAATGCTCAAGTTGAGCTTCTCGAGGGAAAGTTGAGCAATGGAGACGTTCGCGGCAAAAAAGAAAGTGGGCAACGCGAGATTTCACTGACGCTTCCTATACATTAAGGAAGGAGGAGAGATCTGCAGCAGCAGCAGCAGCAGCAGCGTGGTGCTCCGCAAACACACACGCCGAATGTAAACATTACAAAAATCTAACACACACACACACACACACAACCGACGTCTGCAGAAATCGCAATAGCAGCATTTTTTTCGCCCCACGGACAATAAGGGATTGGGCAATCCCACCACAGGCCCTGTCTCGCCCAGCACCCCCCCCTCCCTGAGAAGTCAGCCATGGGCTGACCAGGCTTAGGCAATAGCTCAACAATTGCAATGCTGACAGCTGGGTTTGTCAAATGAGTCACCCTAAATAATATCAATCATGTGGTGAAATGCATGCACACTATGCACGAGAAATATTGCGCTGGTTTGGGATCAAAAGGCAACAGGAGCCCAACAAAGCTGTTGCTAATGAAGAAAGGTGTAATAACACACATACAGAAACACTGGCTGCAAGTAAAGGTATGAAGCAGTAAAGTCAACGATCCCATCTGAGTCCTATCCAAATCAGTGCCATTAAAAACAAAAATACACTGAATAAATATGGAAGAGAAAGAAAGGCCGGTGTCACTTTGCTGGTCATTGTCAAGGAGTGGGGTGGGGGGGTGGATGTTAAGGATGGACAGAAAGCGTGCAGGCTTAATGCTTAGAGCAGTGATTTAATAATGATAACAAAGTGTTTCCTAATCACACACATGTGCACCCACGGCTAGCAAGTTATATTGCAGAGATGTTATTCTTTTTTGAAAACTCAATGTATAAAACTGTGATTATGATTCGTTTGTTTTCCATCTCAGAGAGATCCAAGATGGCAACAAAAGTGGACGTGATACATGATAAATCCAGCCGCATTCAGGTGTTGTCCTGGATCAACAGCCTGCTGAGAACAGACTTCAAAGATGTGCAGGAAATGGGCTCAGGTGCGTCGTCAGTCGGAGCTTTACTTGAATACTTATACTTTCGCACAGTTTCATCACGTTGAGCGGCGTCAAGTTACGGAATCATTGGGTTTGGACCAGATTTGCATATCGCAAGAAGGTGTATAATGTGTTATTTTTGTGTGACACGTGATCGCTGCTCTGGGCTCATTGCAATATTCTCACTGGCACTGCAAAAAGACACAGTGTGTTCCTCCCTGCATTTTGTCACATGCTGAACGATCTTGTTGTGTGTGTGTGTGTGTGATTCTGCAGGTGCGTGTCACTGTCAGATCTTGGACTGGACCATTCCCGGCTCCATTGACATTACCAAGGTGAAGTTCGATGCAAAGACTGATGAGGAGTGTAAACACAACTTCACTCTCCTCCACGAGGCCCTCAGCAAGAGTGGCATCGCCAAGGTATGGACACGCTCCCTCTCTTTAGTAGAATTGCAATCTCTTTTTTTCTTTCGCAAAAATCAATATATTATAAAAATGAATGAATGAAATGAATTACAAGGATCATGCCAGAGTTTTTGCATGCGTCTGTATCAGTCAAATTCACACCAGTAAATCTTTTTTTTTTTGCTATTAAATAATTTAAATTTAATTCAATTTGTTTTTAAGTGAAATATTTTTAATATGTATATGGATAGAAGCTTTTATATTTCCTTAATTCTGCCACGTCCTATTTGTCTGGATTCAGACCCTTCCCGTGGAGGAGCTCATAAAAGGAGATTTTAAAATCAGCTTTGAGATAATGAAGTGGTTCAAAGCTCTGTACACATCAAGAGTGACAAGTGAAGAATACGACCCTGTGAAGGCCCGAGACAGCCAGGATATCCGTCATATTGTGGCGTCTCCAGAATCACGTAAATACCACTTTCTCTTTCAGTTTTATCGTGACATTGACAGTGCTTGTGCAGTAACTAGGTTTTTCTTTGACTTTGTCAGGGAGCTTTAAATTGGAACCGGACACAAAAGAGATCAACTCCAAAACGTCCACCGCTACTTTTCTTTACACTGACAATTGGAAGAGTACTTTCCCTTGGGCCGAGCGTAGTACTCTGGGGGAGAACTATACCTTCTGCGGCATTTGCACCAAAAACCTGAACACATTTCAAAGAGGCGTATTTGAACTGAAGCGACACGCGGGCACAAACAAACACGGGAGAAGATCGGAAGCGTGCCAGCGTGCCTCGTCGCCGAGCCACGGTTCTGAAGTGCCGCCGTGCAGTGATGCAGCCGTGCGATTTATTCAAAAACACTTTCACAATGGTGAAAAGGCCTCTCCAAGATTGGCACGCAAGCTGTGGCCGCGGTACCGCAAGGACATCGCCGACGTTTGCCAGCACAGTCCCTACTGCGTGTACATTTACGGAGGGGTGCCGGTGGGGGAGGATGAGACCGTCTCTGCGGTCCTCGTTGGCTTTTTCGACGTCCGAGCCTGCAGGCACTCGATCCGCTTTCTGGACGCTCTGCGCCCAGAGGAGGGCGCCGCGGCCGCGGCGGAGACCCTGGCCAAATTCGGCGTACCCGCGGAAAACCTAGTCGCCGTTCATCTCGATGGTAACGGCGAGGCCTCGGAGCAGGTCCGCTCACAGCTCAAAGAACTCAACCCAAACATTATAGATTTAGGCCGGCTGTACGGCATGGGCGATGCCGCGTGCCACGCTGCGGTTCAACAGCTCTCCAGTCAGGCTCAAGAGCTGATGGCAGACCTCCGCGCTCACCACTCCTCTTGCTCCACCAGGAACGAAAAACTCCAAGCTCTTTTCGGCTCCGATAGCTCTGTGGACAGTCCAGCGTCCAATGTCAAAACCGGCTGCCTTAAATTTTGCCTTTTGGTCAAAAAGATGCTGGAAATATGGACAGATCTCCTGTCGTACTTTCGCTCCTGTGACAAAGATGATGACAAAGCCAAGTTAATCTGCGCCCGGTTGGAGGACGGCAAAGTCAGGGCTACATTTGTCTTCCTGGAGCAGGCCTTAAAACCGCTGGACAGTTTCCAAACGCACCTGCAAACACCGGAGGGAGTCCACCGAGCCGATCTGCCGCTCATCCTGGAAAAAGCCAGTGACCTGCTGAGCACCTACGCCTCCTACTTCCTTCGTCCTCAAGCTGCCCTTCGCTTCGTCAAGGAGCGCGATGCCACAATCCTCAAGAACAAGAAATTCCACCTGTCCGGCCCCGAGCTCCATCTGGGGGCAAAAGCCGACTCGCCCGAGGCCGCAGAGGCGCCGTCGCTTCCGCAAGAGGAGGCCGTCTCCTTCTACGTGGCGCTGACGGGGTGCGTCGCGGAGGAGCTGCCCCTGGACGAGGGGTCGCTGAGGAGCATAGCTCTGCTGCTGAACCCCCAGAGCAGCCAGAAGGTCACGCCGAAAGCGGCCGGGGAGCTCGGAGCCAAGCTGGGAACCTGCAGCTCTCCCGAGGAGGTGGAGGAGATCACCCGCGACTTTGTGAATTACCAACTGGCCGAGGAGGACGAAGACGAAGAGAAGGACCGTTCCAAAGAGGCGTCACTGGAGGAACACTGGGCCGGCGTACTGAGCGACACCAAGGCCTCGCTGTTCAGAAAGCTGCTCATGACCCTGCTGTGTCTCCCCTGTCCACCGCTGGACGCTCAGCACGTTTTTACTCAGGTATGTCAAAACCGCACCAACAACTTCTGTCCGTCTGCGATTGTGTCGCAACTTTTGGCACCTCCCAATAATTGTGGGCACGTGCCGCGTTTCGATTCCAGGCCTTAGAGAACGGAGACCCTGCCACGGACGAGGACAATGCTCTCTCCGACAGCGCCACCCACAAAGACCTCTCCGCTCACACTCGAGGTGAAAAAATTAATAAAAAAACGTTTGTGAAGTCAAAACCACCCCGTTCGTATGGTATGCATGTAAATAGAGGAGAAGAAGAATCCCTGCACTTGATCCTGTGACATGTTCCTTTACTTCCATCTTCATTTCTAGGAATGAATGGCCGCTCTTTGAGAGTGAAGCAGTGTGAAGTCCGCCTCACAAAGATAAATTGTAAGAAAAACATTGTTTTTGGGGAAAAAAAATGGTAGAAACGACATTCAGTCATCACCTGTCTAATAAGGCTGTCCTCCAATGCTGTCCGCTTCCTTTCAAAGACATAAAAGATTACGAAGCGGGATCTGGAGAGAACGGATCTTGGAGAGAGGTAAGACTTGGGAAGCAAGACGGTCAGGGGACAACATGTGATGTCACGCATGCTGTCGGCTGAAAACGAAATGTTATCACTAAACCGTACTCGTGTTACCAATTTCATCTAATAACCCTCTTTTGTCCTTGCTTATTCATTCTTTCCATCTTCATGGGTGCAGCGGTGTAAGGTGTGCGAGTGGTCGGGGTTATACTTGCATGTGCATGATTAGTTATGTTCATTGGTAACGAGTGTGTTGTCTCTCAGGGGAGCAGTAAGGGAGCTTTTGTCTGGGAGAGCAGCTTGAGCCAGCAGCCTGAAGCCCGTTCGGTGTTTCAGGCTGGTGTTAGCACCCGCTCTGAACCCGAAGGTCATGATAGGGACAACACAAAGGGTCTGCAGCCCCAAGATGAGGTGGTAGGTGTACTGACGTATACTACCAGAGTACCCAGACCTCTTTGCCCACTGGAACGCTAATTTGTGACACATTTTTATAACAATAAGAATAAGAATTATTCTTATTCTTATTTTTTTATTTTTTATTTTTTTATTGCACATGTGACGACTCCACGGAATTACAACCATTGGCCTCCCTTTTTATAATTACATCCATCCATTCATCAGCAGAATGTATTTATTGTCCTCTAACAACACCTTCATCTGAGAATTGTTTGCTTTGATCGGGCGGGACTAAATCAGATTAGAAAAACAAGCAAAAGTTGGATATCTCATCCTTCCAAACTAACCAACATAGGAAAAAAAATCTATTCAAATTCGATATTTTATAACCAAAGTGGAATGGAAGACATTTTCTGCACTTTTTTGGCTGCCTTGAACAAAGCAGACTTTTAATTCTCAACAGCAATTAACAAATTCACTCCTTCACTTGTCATTTAAAACCACATTGAAAAAGCAATGAGCATGTGAATGATGGGCTCTACATTTAGAAACCTTTACCATCAACTACAATTAAAAATTCTATATATATATATATTTTTTTTTACCATTGAATACTCAATGTTCTAATCCTGGTTAACTTTCAGCCAGATGAGTCGTCACCACCGAGTAAATCCACCCCGAGAGGACGAAGAAAACAAGCCTACCAGGTAAAAGAGATACAACTCACAGTGGCCCCAACCCCGGGTCACAGAAAAGTATCGGCTCTAAAGATCAAGTCTGCTTTTCTTCCTCGGATGGATGTGTGTGCAGGACGGGAAAGGTTTTCTGAAGGGGGAGCTGGTGTGGGGGAAACTGAAGGGGTTTTCCTGGTGGCCCGGGATGGTGACGGCGTGGAAAACCAAGTCGGCTCCTCCGGGAATGCGGAGGGTGGAGTGGTTCGGAGACGGGATGTTCTCGGAGGTTAGAATGTTGACAATGCTAAAGTATGTGCCGGAGTATGTGCCCTCCGTGTCTGCGGAGGTGGATTTTAACACTCACAATTTCTTCCTGCTGCAGATCTACACAGATTCTCTGATGGCATTCAAGTCTTTCAGCAGGTGCTTTTGTAAAAATTCCTTTGCCAGCTTGCCCATGTACAAAGACGCCGTCTACCACATTTTAGAGGTAAGATACCAATATATATATATATTCTTTTTTTTTTTCGTTCTTCTGCTGAGGTTGACTTGGAAACGGCGTTAACTAAGATGAGACTGACAGAGGTCCCGAACAGGTGCCTTGTGTATCTTGGTGTGATGCAGACTGCTCAGAATAACTTGAGCTTGTTCACACTCGTGATGTGCAGTTGGCAGGTGAGCGATGTGCAAAGTCCTTTGCTGCGGCAGAAGGAAACAAAGAGAAGGAGCTGAAGCTGATGCTGGACTGGGCTTCCGAGGGGTTTCTGCCTACAGGAGCGGACGGATTTTTACCTCCTGGTACGTAAACATGAATGAATCCACCGAAAAGACAGGAATACTAAATCATTTCAAAATAATAATATGTATTAAACCCCCCCCCCCCCTCCAATCTCTTAGACTCCGCTGTACATACGGATTTGTCTGACTCCGTCCTGTCCTCCGACAGCCAGCCCCCAGCCAAAAGGAAGTACGTTTTTAAAAATAGGGCAAACGCATCCGCCATCACCTACAGCAGAGGTATGTGTTATTTGTGTCCGGCGACATGACGCCGTGTCTCGTTCACTCCATTTTTGTGCTCGTCATCCCGTTTCCTTCTGGAGACTTTTTTAAATTTTTTTCAATATTTCACTTTTCCACAGAATCAATCATAGAAATGATCAAAGAAAAGGGCAAACACATTAAAGGTACGGGTCGCCTCTAGAAGTAAAAAGCCATTTAGAATCTGTATCAACACAAAAGTCTAAAGGGGATGGTTTGTTGTTTCAGATTTGTGTTTGTCTTGTGGAACACCTGAGATTCAAGTGCAGCACCCATTGTTTGAAGGTGGTCTCTGTCTCAAATGCAAGGTAACTCTAACTCCGTGATTTTTCTCTGTCTACCCTCGACGTTGTTCGCTTTGCTCCATTCCAGTCACAGTTCGTGAACGTTTATAACCTCCATCCGACAACACGGCCGCCATTAACGATCCCAAAATGCCGCACGGCCACATTATCACCGTTTGCAGGAGAACTTCACCGAGACACTGTTCCGCTACGACGAAGACGGCTACCAGTCGTACTGCACCGTGTGCTGTGCCGGGTTGGAGGTCATTTTGTGCGGCAACGCCAGCTGCTGCAGGTGAACAACACCGCGCGGGTCGCACAACTCAAGAATCACAAAAAAACGTTTCATTTCATCGTTCGTTACAACTGCTGTATGTCCACCACCAGGTGTTTCTGTAAGGACTGTCTGGACATCCTGGTGGGCCCGGGAACCTTTGACAAGTTCAAAGATGTCGACCCCTGGAGCTGCTACATGTGCAATCCCTCGCAGTGCGAGGGAAACCTCCAACTCAGACCGGACTGGAGCGTGAGGGTTCAAGACTTCTTCGCCAATAACAGCGCCATGGAGTTTGTACGTACCACACTCACCACCCTGGTACACAATCTCACACATTGGACACTTCGGCTTAAATTGTTCAAGACCGTTCCGCGATGCCATGCATGCTCTAAATCAGGGGTCTCAAACTCAACTTACCTGGGGGCCGCTGGAGGTAGAGTCTCGGTGAGGCTGGGCCGGACCTGAGCTATTGTACCCCATAAGTGATTAAAAAGAATATATATAAAACGCCAAGGGCAGGGGTCGGCAACCCGCGGCTCCCTGTGGCTTTGGAGTATTTAATTCAAATGTATTTTATTTTAGTTTTGTTAGTTTTTAAAATGTAATTCTAAATTTGAAGATTACGGGCGATCTTGTCAAATTTAAATAAAACGTGTTAAAGATGATGTCGCTCTTAATATGCGTCGACATATTCGACCCCAGGTACGCCAACTGTGGAGAATTCGAAGAAAAGAAAAGGGAAGAAAAATGCTACGTGGGCAGATTCATACGCTTTCACTGCTGACCAGACTGATTTCATAAATGCAAGACATTATGGTTTGTTCATACATAGCATAAAGCAAAAAAAAAAACTCACATGCAGTGTTTTATCCTTTTAAATGTCAAATTAACTTTATGTCAAGTAGGAGGCCACAAATAGGGGGCCCGTGGGCCGCGAGTTTGAGAACCCTGCTCTAAATGAACCGTGATCAAAACGCGAACATGCGGTGTTAATTAGACGCGCCTAATTAGCCTGCAGATTCGCATAGAAAGGCCGTTATTTAACACTTACTTTTGCCAATGGGCTGAACGTTTTTTTTTTTTTTTTTCCCCACTCTTCTTTCACCACAGGAGCCCCACAGAGTCTATCCCTCCATCCCTGCCGACCAGCGCAGACCAATCAAGGTGCTCTCCCTTTTCGACGGCATTGCAACAGGTTGGTTTTTCACGCAGTTTTTTTTATTACGCGGCATAAATTGAACCCGGGCTAAAACTACTCGGGCGTCGCGACAGGGTACCTGGTGCTCAAAGACCTGGGCTTCAAGCTGGAGCGCTACTTTGCCTCGGAGATCTGCGAGGATTCCATCGCTGTGGGGATGATCAAGCACGAGGGGCAGATAGAATATGTCAATGATGTTCGCACAGTCACGAGGAGACATGTGAGTGCAAGCGGCAGGAAAACCGCGCCTTTCTTGTTAATCTATGCTATGCCACAAACGCCGAGGAACACCTCATCTGAACTCACCTTTGAATGTGTGGTCACTCGGGGTGCGTGAACAATAAGAGGATAAAAAAAAAAAAAAAGTATACCAAACTGAACTGAAGTTGTGCCTTGCAGCTGGCTGAGTGGGGTCCATTCGATCTTCTGATTGGAGGCAGTCCGTGTAACGACCTGTCGATGGTCAACCCCCTCCGAAAAGGCTTATTTGGTACGCAGCTTCCGAACGTCAATTTCAAAGGAACATAGGACCCCTGTGTGGTCCGGCCGCCTCTACCCTGGTATGCTCTCATCCCTTTCCTCCCGCAGAGGGCACCGGGAGGCTGTTTTTTGAGTTCTACCGCATTCTGACCCTGTTGAAGCCGAAGGAGGAGGAAAACCGCCCGTTCTTCTGGTTGTTTGAGAACGTGGTTTTCATGAACACCAAAGACAAATTGGACATCTGCAGATTCCTTGAGGTGACCATAGTTCATTCCTGGGGAATCCTTCCATCCCCATGACGGGGATTCAATGTTTGATGCTCATTTTTAGAATTCTCCTGTTTGTTTGCCCCCCCCAGTGTAATCCGATTCTCATCGACGCAGTGAAAGTCAGCCCTGCTCACAGGGCGCGCTACTTTTGGGGAAACCTTCCAGGCATGAACAGGTAGGAACAAATACGCAATCATTTCATCAATCAATCATGCAGGTGATCAAACTCAAGTCAATGAACACCAGGTACCTTTCTTTCCCGGCTTGCGTGGCTCTTTAGGCCTCTGGCTACATCTCTGGACGACAAAGTGGGTCTGCAGGATTGTTTGGAACTGGGACGCACGGCCACGGTAAAGCAGGAAAATATTCACCCATTAACAATTCATTCTTGTTGCGTTTCTGCCCGATTTCCTTGGACTGTGATTCTTAAAAATAAGACACTCCTCCTTCCCGCAGTTTGACAAAGTCCGCACCATCACAACCAAGTCTAACTCCATACGGCAGGGGAAGTCGGGGCCGCTGCCCGTCACCATGAATGGCAAGGAGGACTACCTTTGGTGCACCGAAATGGAACAGTGAGTCCTTCCGAAATGCACAGAGAATATATCGGCACGCGGCGTGGCCCCGAGCTTTTTGATACTTTCCTGTTGTGTAACTCCAGCTGTGCGGCCCGTCTTCTAGGGTCTTCGGCTTCCCCAAACATTACACGGACGTGAACAACATGGGTCGGGCGCAGAGGCAGAGAGTCCTGGGCCGCTCCTGGAGCGTCCCCGTCATCCGTCACCTTTTCGCCCCGCTGAAGGATTATTATGAATGTGTATAACTCCCCCGAGGGAACCTTCACGTCGCAGCGGCGGCGGCCATGGTAAGCCGCCTGCTCACGTTATTAGGTTTACACTTTTAAAACTCTCCGATTTCTTTTTTTTTTTTTAACTCACAGAACTCGTAGTGCACGCTATGTTGATCCTGCGAGTTGTCACTCGTCCACCAGCAGGCACCGACACTTCTCAGGTCCGGGCTACCTTTCGATAAATGACGGCGCTGTGATCCAACTGTACTCTCACTCCGAACACGGCTCTGTATCACGAGGCGAGATTTAGACAGCCGGTTGACTTCAGGCTCACTTTTGAGTTTTCCATTAGTACAGAGGCCGGCTCACTTTTAATCAGCATAAATAATCATGACCAAGAGCGGCCAAAATACTGCATATAAGACAATTAATAACGTTCACGATGACTTCACAAGTCAGTACACGCCAGTGAATGGGAAATACAGCCGCACGCTGACAGAACACGTAAAACTTCTATAAATCAATATTTGTATATTAAAAGTAGATCAAAATGCTAATAACTATGTTATTTGATAAACTACTGACACAACATGTTGATAGCTCTACAGTTATATTTATGGCCTTGTTTTTGATATGGGAATATTATAACTAATGTTATGACCAGCAGCCTCACCACATGGGTCATTTAGTATCACCCACGTGGGACTCATAGGAGCCAGGTTAACCAGCTGTTTAACTTGCCTGGTGATACATGCCCCAGGTCTCTACCTCAACACTTTTTATCGCTAATAATTTATGAAAAATGTTAACCTTTTCCTACAGGTATTTTATATTGTTTTAGTGTGTATGCTTACCAAGGATTTTAGGTCTATTATAATCATTTTAATCCGTTAGCCGCCGTTAAAGTCATTGTTGTGACTTTTGGAGCGAATTGACCGGCCAGTCTTTTTTTTTTGTACATTTTACCTGTATGACAATAGTCATGTTGTGGACCAGTGACTTTATCCAAAGTGACCACACTGGGTTGGTGCTAACATTTTATCTTTTAAAGTACTGTTATTTATACAAGACCAACAATATTTTGTATAATAATTACTGAGAACAAACTGTGACAGGTATCAATATTACATCTGAAGTGTAATACCACTGTAGTGAGGAAAATACTGCAGAGCTGACGGAAACGTGACGTAGAATATATTTTACAATGGATACATTTGACCTAAATGACCATAAGAATGCTTCTTTACCTTTGATCCCTTCAATAACAAGATGTGCACTTGAGAAGGTAAAGGCACTGTTTTTTGGAGTACAAAAGTAAAAAAAAAAAAGTCTTCTTAGGGTGAAATAATACAACAACACAAGATACATACTGAAAGTACAATAATTATGCAAGTTTAAACATAAATGTAGGATGCATGGGGATTGGATTGGTTTTGTATGTTGTTGTTTGAAAAACCAAGGGCTGCAACTAACATCTGTGTCTATAATCACTAATCCCCCCCCTCTTTTGTTTCGATTGATCACTATGTCTGAAATGTCAGAAAAATGGGAAAATTGTCTGCCAAATGTTCCTGAAACAGAATGTTGTACCACCAAACTGCCTGTTCGATCCAACCAACAGACCAAAATAATAACAATGCTGAAGCCAATGTCGCAAAAAGCGAAAAATCGGTTATTAGTTCGTTTTCGATTGAATTTTGGACCGGTGGTTGGACAAACAACATTTATATAATTGCTTGTGACCATGTTTATTTGACAATTTTACTACATTCTCATCAAACATCGTGAATGCTGTTCATGTTGTGTGAATGTGGGTGCGCGCTGGACAGGCCTACAGTATGACCAGACTGTTGTGGCGCGGTCTATTCCTTTACCACGTTGATTGTAATTCTGTTTCCTGATGGTGCTTCACTAATGGTGCTAACTTTTTCATCTTAAGTTTTGTCTATTTACCTCTGCCCTTGGCACTGGGTATCACTGAAGTAAATACTTTTCTTGTAGGTTATTGTTGTGCAATGTCATGGTTATTTAATTGTCTATCCATCAGTTTATAAAATGAGATTGTTATAATATTAGTTTGATACATAGTGACCTCTTTGGTGAAAACATTAGGTGGCAAGTCAGGACTTAATGAGGGGTGGGATTTTAACTCCGACATTACTGAAAGAGCAGTGCCATTTTTATGGCCAGACATACTGATTGTTTTTCCACTTACAGTTGGATCATTTTGTGAAAAATGTCACGAGACAAAACAGTCTAATTTAGACTTGTTTTATTACCTTTGACTCGTCAGACATATTTTGATTCAAAATACACATGTCGGCTGATTTGGGAAATGTTGCTCCAGAACAACTGAAGGTCAGAGGTGTTACAACACCAGCTGCTGCAATGAACTCTGTGCTGCTCATATGTCCATTTTCTAAATCCGATGATGTTCATGCACAAAGTGCTACAAAGAGAAAAAGGTCACTCAGAAGACGATATTTCCCAGGGTTTCCGTATTCTCTCCATCTCAGAAGGAGTGGGACTCTGGTTGCTCGGTTTTACGTCCAGTGTCATTGCGCCTGGCACTTCCTTACCCTCCTGAATCAGTTTCATCACCTCTGCAAAGGAAAGCTGCTTTACCTCGGTTTCTGCAGATGTTTGGTTTGTCCTGGTATCAGAGCCTGAAGGCCTCCCCGGGTCCCTGAAGTCCATCGGTGTGGCATGACGAGACGCGGAGCTCCACTGCTTGTAGCTTGCTCGGTCTATGGGCTCAACAAACCTGGTGATGACGGAGAGGAGACCGTTTAAATCTCACAGTACCAAGATATTGATCTGTATGATTTTATCTGTAGATGTGGACGTCCAGCAAAGAGTATCTGAACCTCGTGGTTACAGTTAAAGACTTGAAGTAATGAGAAACGAAAAAAAATACAATTTTCATTTTAATCCTTTTAAAAAACACATACGAAGCAAGCCCGAACCTTGACAGACAACAGGAAACGTCAGATACACACAGAAACACAGTGGAGCAGGCATTACGTCACTAACAGTGACTGGTGCCACTAGGCTTTTCTTAAACATAAAACAGAACAGGCAGTTTGCAGAGAGTATAACAGCACAATAACACAACATACACTGCCAACAGCTAAACAAAATACACAACAGCAATTTGCGCTGGTCCAAAGCTTGCTGGGAAATTCTTGCCCACACACAGTCCGAAGCATGCTACAATATGAGGTTAACATGAAAACCGTGAATAAGCTACTTGGCAGTCTCTCGCAGGTCGCCTTCCCCCTGAGCGCACGCACCTGTTGTAGAAGAAGAGTTTCAGCTCCTGCTCTCGGCTGCTGTCGGACTCCTGTAAAACCTTCAGTCCGTCCTGGAACCTCGGGTCGGACTCGAAGTCGTAGGAGTCAAACCTGAGGAAAACAGCCTCCATCTGTCCCGCTTCTGTTTGAGTTCCGCCACCGCTGCGTTTCCGGTGGGCGTGGCGCATTTCGGGACCAACGAGTGCGGTTAAAGAGGGAACGAGTCCGAGTGTGAGAGCAGAGCTACAGCTATAACGCCCCCAGTGGTCCGAGTTGGTACTGCAGCTCTCCACCGCTCCCATGTACGATGGATATTTCACAGAGTAAACAAAAAAAACAAACTTTATGAGATAAAAGTGTGTATAACATGTTGTTCAGAATGAGCTGTTTGCCAGTTTAAAATTAATATTTGATTAATATTACAGAATAATTGACATGTGCTGAAAGTTAAAGGAGCTGATTTATTAGTTAAGAACTTTCTATAGTGGTGATACTGTGACAGTCTTTCTGTCTCCTCATTTTTTTAGTCTGTAATCCATGTGTGTTAAAGAAAACGTACACATATTTACATTGAAACACACAAATGTGTGAGCAATTGTCATTGTTGTAATTCAGTGTTGTGAATTCCCCTGGAAATAAAAATTGCGTATCAAATTTAGTACCTTGACTGGTACTACTACAGTATTAGTTTCATGCAGTACTTTTTGTGTCATGTTTGTATGATTGAGTTAAAGCATTAGTTGACCCTCAGCCATGAGGACCAAACAATGAGCCACACTAAGAAGTGAGAAATGTTGAATATTTTTTTGTCAGTGAGTCAGTTTTTTTGTTGGTTTATTTATTTTTTGGTGCATTACGAATATAAAGAACATGGATAATTAATATTTATATTATTCAATTAAAGATATTTTTTATATTAAATCATTCTATTTGTCCGTGGTTGGTCACTGCTCTGGTCAATTTTGTCCACCTTTTGACTGATGGTGTGAAACTGGGTCACAGTGAATTGAAGATAGGCGGTAACCCACGTTGTTGCATATATGTGTATGTGCTATACATGTAACAGTGGGGGCCATGAACATATGTTGTGAGCAGAAACGTGACACCGTGCGATTGTGTGACGCCTCCGCCCACTGTGACCTTGTCCAGAGCACCAGGCCGGCTGCTGCCTGTCACCTGATCTTCTTCAAGAAAAATCTGAGCTTCCATCTCACACAGAGAATTAATATTTTACGTCAAGGGGAATTACACAGCTATGAAACAAAGCAATACTTTGTGGTGCTGGGTGCATTTGTCTTACTCACACACACGGTGAATATAGTTCATATTCACACAATTATAGAGGGAGGGAGGAAAGGAGAAGGATTATGCTCCTCACAGGAAATCTTATCTTATTAACTACTTTGCAGTTCCTTTTCCTTTTTTAAGCACGTTATGTAATTCCGGGTCCCGAAGCAGCTTATTACTGCAGAGTAAACAACTTTCTACAGCTGAAACACAGTCTACAGCTTTCAGAGGAAGGGATGACTGTACAGACCTATTCATGTGCTGATTGATAAAATCAGAGTTCCATTCTTTATCTTAGATCTTTATTGAGTAGAACATGAGCTTCACTACAAAACACCGTAAAGATAATATAAAATAAATTCATGAGATATGTGCAAAAGTCATTGAAATTGTCATTATATATGAATATTCAGCATTTGCATGATTGTGTTTGTGTAACTGCCATAAGGATGAATCCGGCGAAGGACACGAGTGTATTTAATTGCACCAAATGAAACACACGCCCCAAATAGAACACTTCTCCCAGGTCACACCTCCTGAAGTAAAGCCAGGTTTACGATTAAAAAATAACCTGGTAAATTCCTCTCTGACCACGCTCAGCTGCCCAGGAGCGTCAGTGGAGCTGATGTAGTTATTCCTCCGCCCCGTTCACTCACAGTTGGAGTTTGCAGCTGTGCTCGCTGGAGGCGAGTATCTATGTCTGTGGAGTTTGCTCAGGTTTGACGTTTGCCTCGGGGGGGTGGAGCGAGATGGACGGGCGAAGCAGGAGGTCAAGGTGCTGCCGGAGCTGCAGTCGTAGTTTCCATCCTGGTCCAGTAGAGACAGAGACTTTTAATCAAAAATGATTCCAGCTTCACAGAGGAGATTGTTTCTACTATACACAACCACTTACACCAAAAAAAAACAAATATAAATGTAAATCCCAATGAACATGAAGCTATAAGTGCATACTTTGATGGAAAAACCTATAAGGGACATCACCAACCTCTTAATGCGGCACGAAACATACAATCACGCGAACGAGCCTGGTTACTTTAGCATGTTCATCTTTGGCCCACATTTACGCTCACTTACCAAGCTGACTGAATTATCATATACAGTATTCTACATTTCAATTGTAAATAAACCAAAAACATAGATCAAACCGCACACACAGACGAAGAGGCTGGTTAACGGGGAGGAATAACCGTCATTTCAGCTGACACATGGTGTCGTGAGACATTTCTGGGATTACTGACCTCTGCTGTGACGCCCGTGCCGTGCCTGACGTTGGGGCTCAGGCCTCGCTCTTCTCTCTGGGCTTTGCCGCCCTCCTCCCTCTGCTTCATGAACCTCTGATTGACGATCCTCGTCACGCTGTCGGCCCGGTGCAGCGAGGCGGCCGGAGTCCTGGAGGGAACTCGTTCCAGGTTCTTCGGCCCGTTCTTGGTCTTCTGCCCCGAGCCCGGGACCGGCTTCTCAGCCCGGCCGCTCACCCTGCGCAGGAACTCAGTGACCAGGCCGTAGCGGTGGGGGCCTGCAGATTTGGCGGGAGGCTTGGCGCTGCCCAGAGAGCTGTGGCTCTGACCCGCGGCCGGTCTGTGACCGGACTGCCGCGTCCAGTTGAGGCCGGAGGCGCTCGGTTGGTTCAGGTTCCACAGGGCCCGCTCTCTGGAGGTGGACACCGAGGAGGAGGAGGAGGAACTCAAAGTGGGTGCCAAAGGGAGAGAGGAGGTAGCGGAGTGCCTCCGGTACAGCTTGGGCGAAGAGGTGGAGGTTCTGCTCCTCTCCACGCGGCCCGTTACTCCGTCCAGTGAGGTGGAGATGTGGGAGCGGGCGGAGACCAAGGAGGAGCCGAGGCCTCGGGAGGGGCTGCTCCTCGCCGAGCCCTGGGGGCCGTCCGTCTGCTGGCCCACGCTCACCATCTGCGGCCTGATGTGGCTCTGAGTGGCCGAGCAGGCCGGCCTCCCCCTCTGCTCCTGCGAACCGCCGTGAGCCGCCAGCCTGCAGCCGGCCGCCATCTGCTTGGCGTCGTCGCTCACGTTGGCGGCCGAGCCCAGACAGAGCTGGGAGAAGGAGGTCAGCGGCGTGCACCAGGGGGAGGAGGTGATGGGCGACCCTGCGTCCGTGGCGGCGGGGCTTTGCTTGGCCTGAGCCAGCTGGACTCTGCGGGCGGACGGGGGGCTGAAGTAGATGCGGACGGCCGACCTCTCCGGGGCGGTGTGGCTTCTCTCCACGGACATCCGCTCCAAATCCAGATCAGGGAAGCTGAGCTGCATGACGGGATGGTCCCACGTCTTAACGGGCTCCTCTCGGTCCAGCCGTGCGGCCTCCTGGCTCACATAGCACCAGTTCTTCCTCTTACGGCCGTGTGGAGCAAACGGTCGCCTCAGTCTTTTCCCCTTGGAGCTGCAGATTCAGTGGAAAAAGTTGGAGACATTTGAGTTGCGACTTCAGTGACCACGTGAACCAAAACACGTTCATGAGAGGAGACACCGACCTCTCGGCTTCGCAGGGTCGTTCATCATGAAAGAGACCACTGACGCCACAAATCTGCAAATAAGCAAATACTGTAAATCACGCTGTTTCAGAGCAGTAATTATTCCGTAGTCACGTTATTCCACATGTATATATAGCAATCCTTCCCAGTCATAATCCACCCTGGGAAACAGGATTTTCTGCTTCAAGCTCATGTATTTGTCCTGCGGCTAAAAAGCAAGTCAATGGCGCCAAAGCTTATTGTCCACGGAAACTAAAGGCCGAATTTGAATAGATTGTTGCTGTATATTTTCCAAAACGAAATAAACAAACCTAAAAAGGAGGGATTTCAGTCTAGCCAGAGGAATCAGAGGGAGAAACCATTAAAGAGATAAATCCGGCCCCTTGCAAAGCAGATCACGAGTCATGCTGCGCCAAGGAGCCACAGGCCAGTCCAGATTTAACCTCAAAGTCAGACTCTCTTCCTTATTTCTTACATTATATCTAAACTGTCCTTTCTTTTTTCTGCATCCGACCCTGCCGGTGGACACAGGAACGTTGTAGCGTGCGTGCCTGATGTTGGCCCACCGCTGAGAATCTCTCTGTGGTTTTGTGGACACGCCTGTCCTGTTTGGCCGTGGGCCCCCTGACGAGAGATTAGCCCAAATACTCTGGCGCGAGTGTGTTTGCGGTGCCGGCTGAACCCGAGGGTGAGGAGGACGGTATCACACAGACTCACGCACAGCGCGGGGGGGGACGCACGCCTGAAGGGGCCAACGCCATCCTCACCTCAGCAGCCTCGCCCTGCGCGGCCTGGGCTCGGCTGTCAAATTCAATCCGCTCGGCCCCAAACTCTCCACTGAGCTCCTGCAACAGGCCTCGCAGCGCACACGTGGTTTTGTCGTCACCCTGAATAAAAAAAAAACAAACAATGAGCAGATATTCCACCAAAAAAAAACACCATTGAAAGACCTGAAACCGTAAATGTCTTGGTTACCTCTTTCCCGTTCCGGTCGGGTCCTTTGACCTGGCACCACCGATGGAGGATCCACAGAACCCGCAGGCAGAGTTGCATTCTGGGATCCCCGCAGCTGCGGAGGAGACGGCCCTGCGCGGAAGGCGCTGGCCCGGTGGCTCTCTTCTTAACCTCCGAGGTGCGGAGGTCCTCCGCCCGCTCCTGCTCGCTGGGCGACTCTCTGAGGTGGTGAACATCCAGGTCGGGACCTGCGGCCTCTCCCGACGGCGGCGCGGAATCCCAAACGTCGCTTCGGCCAGAATCCTCTCCCGTCAGAAGCGCCTCCACCCGCCCGGTGAAAGCCAACAGCATGGCGCGCAGAAGCTCCAAGGCCTGGTTGAAAGGCCCCGGTTGGCATTGGGCGCACGGAGGACGGCCGTCCCTGGGGGCTGCTGTGAGCAGCTGTATGGCTGAAGTCAGCGTGCAGGCGTGGTCTCGGAGGGCCACCAGGGTCTTGTAGTCTTTCACAGTCATCCCTTTCGGACCCGGCTCCAGTTTTTGCTCAGTGTCGGCGCCCTCCTGGCCTTCCGAAGGGTCCCACTCTCCACCCACGGGACCCTCCCGGGTCACGTGACACGCCGCCATCATCCCTTCGCTTGGTGCCTGGTTGCAAGAGGTCTCCACCTGGCCTTGAGCCCTCTTCAAACTCTGCTCATTTCTTTCTGTGCTCGGCGCCGGCGCAGACGCGTTTCCCTCCAGGACATCCCGCTGGTCTTCTTCTTCCTCTCCTCCCGGTCCGCCTCCGCCGCTTTTCTCTCTCAGGTCGCTCATCTCCGCTCTCAGTCCCCGGTTCTCCACCTCCAGTTCCACGATGCGTCGGCTGAGGAGCGTGGCTTCCTCCTCCACCAGCTTCAGGTGAACTTTGACCTCTGCCTCCCTGGTGCGGGCCGCGTGGTGCTTGCCCTCGGGGGATTGCGCCGCGTCCACGTCGCCGTAGGCCGCGCGATACTTTAGCAGCTCTTCGCGCATGCCCTCGCTCTCCGATGCTAATTTGGTGAGCTTCTTGCACATGAGAGCTAATTCCTCTTTGGCAAAGAGGAGTTGGCACTTCAGATCGGAGCTGTCGTCCTTCAGGAGACAAAAGCAGGAGGACAATGGTCATCTAGGACCCTGCGACGTGCAATTTTGACATAAATTTATCTAGGAATGATCCACATCTCAAACCTCGACCTGTTGACAGAGCCTCTTCTCCGCCTTACCGGCTGTGGGTCGGAGGTTTTTCTTCTTCAGGGAGCTCTAAGGAATGAAAACATCAACAGGTTTCATCAAAGATTTGGTACATTTATTGTTTCAGACAAAAACTGACCAGCCAAAACGCGAATGTGCAAATAAGCGCCTCAACGTCCAGACATTGCCTCTAAATAAACGATCCGTCGCGTCTTCTGCCGTCGGCGCCGACATCCATTTGGAATCTTTTTCTCCCCGCGGAGTCCTTGCTTTACAGGACTGAATTTATTCGCGAGTCTGACGATGAGAGGAATGTAGCCTTCTGTCTGGCGCCATTGTCTCACCCTTGGACACTAGACAGGATGTCAGCGTGTTAACGATCGTCATCTTATAGTCAGGCCCGAAGTGGCAAACTCAAAGGTTATGATCTTTTCAATCCGAGGTCAGTGGCTCCGTACGCTGATTGGATACACCCTGACCTGAAATGTGATATTACAAACAACCAGTTGCGTTGTGAAAGCCCATCTGGTCGTGTGTTTTTCCAACGTGTCTCCACGGACGAAACCTGACGGGGTTGTGTGACCGCGCAGAAAGTCCGGCAGCAGTGGGACTCTCTGAAAACACCTCACTGGGCGGCGCTTTTTCTTTTTTTTTTTTTCGCGACGAGATTAGGTCAGCTAAGTGGATTTCCCTGCCGGGATCAGATGAGCGGACCAGATTGAGCCAAAGCAGCGGCTCCTGGATTCAACCCCATACGCGTCACCGGACCACACGCGCACGACAGTCAGCGCAGGGGAACAGAAGGTGAGACGCAGAAAATCCGCGCCAGCGATGGCGGCGGGTCACTGTGTCTGGGCACGGGCCGCCGTCTCCCTGAATGCCATCATACACGATGATCCGGTTTTAGCCCAGCTTAACGGTCCAGAGGAAGTCTATTTCTGTAATCTCTCTGGCCCCTCCCTCTCTTTTCTGTGCCCTCTCAGCGGAGGGGATCAGCTGTGCCGGGAGTTCAGGCCTCAGCATACCGGGCTCCTTCCACCCGCCCCGGCGCGGGGCAGCTGCAGGGCCGAGCCCGTCCAGCTCATGTCATTGATCGCGTGCGCCCCCCCCCAACTGACCGGGGATGGGTGCAGCTGTGCGGGTTACTGGAGAGGAGGATTCCTGAGGGATGGAAGACGTGTGGTGGGTGTCAGGGGTGGAGGATGTCTGTGCGGACCTCTCCTCCTGCCATGTTTAACGATTTTACTACGAGGGGGGGTCAAAATTGAAATCAAAATTGGTCACCACCGCAGGACTACTGAATCTTATTCCCTTTTTTTTTTTTGTTTACATTCCAATGTAATCCTTCCTCCTTTTTCAAATATCTATGAACCGTCTACTTCACTGAACAAAAATCCAGTCTATGTGTTCACGTCACACTTGCGCTGCAACTGGACCAAGGCTGGCCTCCAAGCGAATTAGGGACTTCATTTGGGGAAAGTCCTCATGTGAGATTTGAGCTGAGCAAAGAGAAACTTTCCCTCCTCGCCGGAGGAATGTGCCCGGTAGTGGGAAAAGGCCAAGCCTCATCTTTCTGCCCAGCGCCGCGCCAACATGCCCGCCACAAGAAGCGAAACATCCATTTTGTTCACTGAAAGCGTTTGACGTCGCACCTCTCTGGATTTCTCCACCTCGGCCTGCAGGACCTGCTTGGCCACCTCCAGCTCCTGCGTCTTCTCGCGGAGCGCCTCGTTCTCCCAATCCAACTGGGAATTCTTCTTCTGCACCGCCTCCAGCTCGGTGAACAGCCGCAGGGACACACTCTTTGCGACCTGTGAGCAAAGCAAAGAGTTATTGTGGCGGGTCTCCTGGGCTCGGAGGCGTTTAAAAAATACTAATAACAACTCCCACGCGTGACCCAAGGATTGAAAGAGATATGAAGAGAAAGGGGCGTGGTCTTTGTGGGTCATTTTGCGTCTCTTTTCTGGACGCTTTGTGTATAGATGTATGTCGTCTTTGGGCATTTCATTCCTCATCACTCGTATTCAATTTCAATATGTCAATAATCATTTCAAACAGAGGATCCATGGGACCGAGGGTCCCGGGGTCTGTGGGCCTCCGCTCAGGTAAAATAAATAAATAAATAAATCTCCCTAGGGCTCGGTGAGTATGTTCTCTGCAGCCATTGGTTTGGCTTAAACTGAAAAAAAAAAAAAAACAACTTTACAAGGACATTCTCTCTGGAGGAATTTCACCACATGTGTGGATGTGGGGGTGAAGCTGAGGCTGCTGGGAAATCCTGCGTCAGCACGCGTGCGACAGTTCAGAGAAACAGATTCTGGCTGCCGCCGCCGCCGCGGTCTGGTTTTCACTGACCTGCCCCGATTCTGATAAAGGCCAACGTGCTCCTACGTTTCCAACGCACGGAGAACAGGCCACCGCATAATTACACCATGGAGTGTCGAAAATATAAACAGGATACACGGTGAAGACATTTCACCCTAATGACATTTTTGTGGCGTGAGCAAACAGCAGGGAGTACTTAACAGCACAGAAACAGCCGTGAGTCAGGAGGCCGTCAGATGATTACAGTCCTTCAGTGTGTATGAAGAAAGTCCATCACTGCTTAGTCCAGTGAGAGGAGATATATTAAAAAAAAAAAAAAAAAAAAAACTTGGAGGGAGAAATGTTCACTTATGTGTCAGCAACCGGAATGGCCATGATTCAGTTAAAGGGAAGTTTTGGAAAAATAAAAGGACTTTTTGTTGGTGATGAGTAAGTTTTAGACCACACGCACGCACGCACAGGCACACAGGCAGGCACGCACACGTAAACACACAGACGCACGCACCCACCACATGCGCACGCGCACGCACACGCACGCACAGGCACACAGGCAGGCACGCACACGTACACACGCAGACGCACGCACGCACCCACCACATGCGCACACGCACACACACACGCACGCTCGCACACAGCGGGGGAGGAGGATTGGGGGGGTCCTCTGACCTTGATGTCGTGCTCCAGGCTCCGGACCAGCTCCCCATCCACCTGTCCCGTCTGGGCCACTCGGATGCTGCGGCGCTCGGCCTTGCGGAGCCGGTACTGCAGGATGCGGCACGTCTTGTTGGCCTGCTCCAGCTGCAGGTGCAGCTGCTGCAGCTGGAACACCTCCTCCTCCTGGAACACGTCGCGCATCTCCAGCATCTCACAGCGGAGCTCCTCCACCTCATCCTGGGGCGGACAACACAACGCATAGAACTGTCGACACCAAATACTTTGTGAAGACTTAAGAGTGGTGACAAAAAGGCCCCGTGCCCCTTGAAATAGTAACAACAAATAAATAAATCTACTTCACTTTCTTGAATAAAACAATGACGTATAACAATAAGACAAAGTAGTCACAGTGATGGGAGAAACTACATTAAACAAGAAAGAATGGCTTACACAGTTGAAGAAAAATAGAAATGAAAGGTGTAGATTCTGGGACACTGTATAGATCTATTTCAGTACATTTCAGAGGGAATATTGCACGTTTCATCCCTTTACTGCTATTGGATAGTTTTTTTTTTATTATATAAACCACGATAAGTAATCCATCAAATCGTTTTTCATGCAATGATTCCAAACATTTCCTGGGTTCAACTTCTTCAAAGCGGATGTTGTCAAGTCAATATCAAAGTTTACTCCTTACAGGAGCGTATCACCTTGTCCTGCAGCCACTAATGAAGACTGACAGGAGCATTACCAGGAGCTTGGAAGGTCTCCCAGTGGGACTCACGCGTAATTATAGAACCTCAGAAAGAAAAGACAATCTCGCCTATCACGCACACAATGTGTACCAAACAAAATCTCCTTTGCGTAAAATAAATCCAAACTTGCCTTCAGGTACTCGTTCTCGGATCTTAAATCGTCCACCTCCCGGACGAGGTCCTCGTTAGTCTCCGCCATCATCAGCTCCATGAAGGAGCCGGCACAGGAGTGGAAGACACCGAGTCCTGCTCCTGCAGCAGCAGCCTCGGGTCCCGGAGCGCGCGGCTCCTTTGCGCACGGCTCGTCCGGCTTCACGTAAGCTCCCCCGTCGATCCAGCTTAGGTCGCTGTCTCTGCTCGGGGACTCGCGCTTGTTGCCCTCCGAGGGGCAGTCTGAGATTTCAGAGCTGCTGTCGGAGGAGAGCTTCCCGGAGAGGCAGCCGGAGTCCTTGCTCAGGTCCTCGGACGCGTTGCTGGCATCGGACAGTTTCCTCTGGCTCTGCGCTGCGGTGCCGCTGGAGGAGGACGCTTTCCCCGGACGCTTTCCCCGCACTCCCGGTGTCTTCACCTCCTTCACCTTCTCGGGTTCACGGAGACCTGGCGGTGTCTCTTTGGGGTTAAACCCCCTGGGAGCCTCTTTCTTCTTGTTGTGGACAGAGGTCTGCTGCTGAGTCCCGTTTTGTCTCTGGCTCCGGAGCGCAGCCTTTGCGCCTCTGTCTCCGTTCATAGCGAATCTGCCTCTCGTCTGGTTTCCAGGTGTGAAAAACAAGCGCCCCGCGTCTTAATTCCCGGTGGCCGGAGGATACATCATTAAAAATATGTGTTTAAAATAAGAATGGTAAAAACACTCCTCAAATCTGCGCTTCAGGTCTCCGTGAGATCCGAGTGGCTGCTCCTCATCCTGGAGAATGGACCGTCCCCATTACGCGCACGCGCACTCAAAACACACGCGCGCAGACGAGGGTCTGACTAACCAAGGTTAATACCGATGTAAAGCAATTAAATACATAAAAAGGCATTCCTGCGGTTTCTAAAAAAATGAAAGTTACCTTCATACATTTATATAGTAACAAATAAACTCTTTTTTTTTATCCGTTAATAAATACCACACGTGGCTGAAATGTCACTCTATGGTTAATCGTGATTTAAAAACACACATTTCAGTCGAATCAAGAGGCTTTAACAGACTTTTCCTACTAATGACCTCGAGCTGAATTCTTTCCCCCCTTCTCAACATTCCAAACTCTCTTCTCTCCCTGAGTGAGAAAGGCTTCTATTGTAGAACTCACTCATTTCCGGTGTGACTGTGATTTTGTTGATGAAGCTGAGTCAGTGTTGCTGCCTCAGCTTCAGTTTCTGCTTCTTCTTTCTGCTTTAAAAAAAGCGTAACAAGAAACAGTTAAAGGGGAAACTCCCATCTGTTCTTCGGAGTTCAACTATTTATTGCCACCCTCACCAGTTTAATGGTATTTTTTACCACTACAAGAGAAACAATTCAATATAATGCCGCTTTAGTTGGAGTCCTGTTATTTTTCAGATGGATTCGCCCAAAAGTCATGGAGGCTATTTGTTATTTCAGAGCTGACGATGAACGATAATATACATTGTACATTACATTGTACTATACATTGTGTTGCGTTGGGTGGAATTATACTGGTTAAACATAATTTATTTCGTTATTTGTAATAATATTAATACCATCACCGGAGGGGAAGTAGATGGGTATATTAATTATACAATATTAGAAATATCTCCCAGTCCTCCCCCCATTCCACCAGTTACTAAGTATT
Source organism: Colistium nudipinnis (assembly GCA_016785305.1). Taxonomy (NCBI): domain Eukaryota; kingdom Metazoa; phylum Chordata; class Actinopteri; order Pleuronectiformes; family Rhombosoleidae; genus Colistium; species Colistium nudipinnis. The sequence goes on along the minus strand of JAFBJU010000499.1, from coordinate 2,508,986 downwards.
TAACCTTGAAGAACAGCTCCGATAACTTTTTTTTCCCCCCGCGTCGACTAAACTCACAAAAACGAGAACCAACAATTAAATGATCAAAGCACCGTCTGTGCAGCCAATGGAAACCCAACGCTCCCGATTATTCTATAAATCCTCCCCTCAAGACTGGCTTGGAAAATCACTGGTATCAAGAAAAAGTGTCAAACTCGCACTGAGAGCAACATCTGCAAGAAAACGGCATGGCTGGCAAATTTCAACAGTCCATCATTTATTTCTCAAATATGCCTTGTACGCATATGGTTATGTGTGGCTAACTGCACGAGGAGGAGAAAACACAGATCAACATACGATGTAAACATTATATATCTTTTTTTTTTTTTTTTCCTAAATGGATGCTTAATGGAGAGACGAGGGCATAAAAGAGCATGAAAATCAAAAAAAATCAAAACAACCGACAGTCCATCATTTATTTCTCAAATATGCCTTGTACGCATATGGTTATGTGTGGCTAACTGCACGAGGAGGAGAAAACACAGATCAACATACGATGTAAACATTATATATCTTTTTTTTTTTTTTTTTCTAAATGGATGCTTAATGGAGAGACGAGGGCATAAAAGAGCATGAAAAAAAAAAAAAATCAAAACAACCGTTAAACAGAACCTGGCATCACAAAGTGCTTTGATTTCGGGGGGGGGCCACTTCCCATGACATTATGTGCATATGACTGTGCAGCAGGCAAATGTGCAGTTCAATGCAAGGTTAGCGCTCGTCAAAAAAACAACAACAACAACAACAACAGGAGCGTCTGTCTGCACAGCGTCATGCAGTCGGCACACAACAATCATTAACGGCTGCCTCCGGAGTGTCCAACGCACACATCGGCCACTAACAAAACAGGATTGAGGTGTTTTTCACATTTCAGAAGGGACTGGATGGATCAGTTTGCATAGGTTCGCCATAATCAACAGTGTCCCGTCTCACTTGTTGTCGCCGTGTCACACAGACAGCTGTGATTTAGTGACAAAAAAATATGAAAGAGGAGCTCAAACTAGATTATTGTATAATAACAATGTCTTGAGGAGTTGAGGTCACCCCACTCTCTCTTTTATAGACCACAGGATCAAATCGCTCACTTTAGAAACAACGTGACCAATAAACATTTTTGGGTATCATCAGGTGCCATCTATTATGAACACATCTCCAAAAGCTTGCTTACACATGATAGAATTAAGATCGGCCTTATAGCCCCAGAACCAAACTCGCACTTTTTTTCCATTTGAAGTTATCTAGAAATATGCAGGAAGAAAGTGTTAGTTTACTCTCGCCAGTTTCATGTGTAAAAGTTGTTTTTTTCCTTACTTGACTCTAGCATGATTATGCCCCATATCTAAGGGGGATTAAGAAGAATAATAAAAGTTTTTAAAAAATCCATTCGTTTGAACGGTACAAAATGCTCCGAGTGCCTCATCGACATTGCTCTTATACCCCAGGAACACCGAGACGCTCCTCTTTCCATTTATTTACAGGCATTGTGTTGCGTCCCATCTGGACTAGACTTTGAAAACCCCACTTTTAAACCCAAACCCTCCGTGTCCCTTAAAGTTTCATGTGAATGCATTTACAGTATTATACTCAGTGCAGACGTTTTTGTTTTTTTTCTTATGGCTTTCACGTGTGTCAATTATCGTCTTGGTGACCATGCATGCACCAAATATTATACACAATATCTTTGTTACAGGACAACAATCGAATGTACCAACAATACCTGTCTACTGAGGCAGTCAACGTGGATAAAAGCAGCTTTACTGTATGTCACAGAAGATTATCACACTTGTGATGTATTAGGGATGTTTAGTACTGACTAAAATAGAGATCTAATATTCAAATAGGCTATATATAGTTATATAAAAGTAGCAGGTGGGTTTTCAGGACCCCTGATATCCGGATGCAACTGGACAGAAGCGCGCGGCGAGTCCCCCGGTGCCATTACGGCCGAGTACCTCAACTAAACCTGTACATATTTCCTTTGCGACTCAGGGCTCTGCGTCCTAGCGCAGAGGCCACACCGCCCACTGGTTCAAAACCCTCCACGGCCGAGTAACACACACGTGGACTGCAATCGCCAGACTTGTGTTGTAGTGGATATAAAGGTGAAGACGTTTGATGTCAGTGAGTAAACTCTCCTACATGTCACATGATGTCTTGTTGCCAACTATCACAGTCAGCTGTAGATGGTCTGTAAAACCGTCTAACAATCAGCGTCCCCTCGATTCCAACAAAGACAAGGTGCCAGTGAGTATCTGGAAGACGGCAACATTAGAGGCTGGGAGAAACTACCTGAATCCTAGGAGGGAGGAGATCTCCACACGGGGCACTACCTGTGTCAATAAATCTGGGGACAGTCAGTGTAGTTCCTCTCAAAGTATCCGCCTGTGTACAGCCAATCCTCGGCTCCTGTGTGGGGGTTTGTCCCCGACCGGAACCACCTGACGGGACATAAATCAAGGAGGACAGGGTTTTTTTAAAGACAGGGTGGAGGTAGGTGTGGCCAAATCATGAGCGATGGACAAATGTGCATTCCTGGGAACATGCTAAAATGATGACCTGTGGAGCATTCTCTGCAGTGCGGCTTAAAATTGACACCGTGTTCAAATATTCAAACACACACACACATACACAGGCACGCTATATGCACAAATAATCGTTCACTCGGACATTGCCATGACTTTGTAAGGAAACTGAAATCCTTTTCTGAAAGTTCAGAGATGTGTAAGTGACACACACCTGTTGGACCAATCCTCTTCGTCCTTGGAGCGCTCCCAGCGTGCCGCCCTCTGTTTCTTTTCGAGGCGCTCCTTCTCGGTACTCGCCGTTTCTGTGACGCACAAAAATATGACACGACAGAATCACGTCCGGGCGTGTGGAAGAAAGGCCTTCCGCTTGTCTCTGCATTTGGAAAAGTCCGAGGCCCCCGTGTTAAGGTGAGGTTGGGGTTACCCATGTCTCCGTTTTCCATGGCTCTGATGTCGGGCCTCAGCCGGCAGTCGGTCGGCGCCATTAGCCTCTCCATGCCGGGCTCCACCTCGTTTAGTGTCATGGCAAAGCTGGTGAAGTTATACATCTACATGGGAGGATTCATAGCAGAGGTTACGGTGACAATAAGCATCTTTTAATAAACACGCTTTTACCGCTTTTGGGAAATAGGGTAAAAAAAATAAATACTTCACACGATGTCTCAAAACAGACTTGATTACGGCCATTTTGCGTGACAATGATGGCTTTCTATGTGTGTGTGCGTGCGACACTGACCTGGGCTGAGTGAGCAGGCCGCGGCGTTATCCTCCACAGTAAGGCACTTCCGGGTATCACATTCACAGTCTCTTGAACTTCTGGCATCTCATCGGCCTCCTCGCCTTGACAACTATTTTCCTACACACACACACCGCGAACATTATCAGCCGTAGCCGGGCGAAGGCTTACGGTACATTGAGTTCAGGTGCAAACAGGTGATTCACAGACCTCAAGCAACATCGCATGTCATTGCAAGACATTATGGACCAGTGCTGGCCATGATCTAGTCATACACTGCGCTTGGAACATCACTCAAACTAGACAACGGCAGTAGCACACTACAGATATCCAATAGACTTTATTTTCAACCTTACCTTCCGCTAATGCCACTGCATGTTATTGTGAATGGAAAAGAAACCATTTGAGGAAAAAAAAAAAAAATTCAGAGAGTTGAGAGTAGAATTCACATATACGTACGCTACACGTTGTACAACAGATAAATGGAGGCAAAGGCAAACCGGCTGTAAGCGGAGGGTCAGGTGTGAGTGGCTTTTGACGTTGTGCGCCGCTCACCTGTTTCAGCGTTTTTGAGTCTCCTGCCATCTTCTTGTCCGACTTCTTGTACGCCTCGTACACCTTCGGGTCCACACTGTACATGCACTCTGTCCACTTCCCATAGATCACTCGCCGCTTCTTCTTACTAGTTCCACGGCAGAGACACCAACATTGGTTCAGGAGAACATCATCACGGCCTCTGTCTGTTCGCCGTGTCGCCGGGGTCCGGCTCTTACCTTTTGTCTTGGATATGACCCTCTACTTTGTGGAGCTCTTTCCCAAACATCCCGCACGGCTTAAAGTTTAACACGCATTTTTCTCCCGTGCTGAGGAATTAGAGTGAACGTTTTTTTTTTCTCCATATTTGTGCATCAAAACGCAATGTTCTGAAATGTTTACATCTTGCCACACAGCATTTGTCCTCGTACCTGTGGTTGACTATCTCCACGGCTCCGTACTGCTCGATCCAGAGTTTTCCCAGGATGATGTTGTGCACACAGCACATTGGATTTGTCCATGTGTACACTTCTTTATGTCTGTAAAAAGATCATAAGATTTAAGCAAAAGAAAAACTATAATTACGAGGTGCTTATTACTGAGCTTTATAGGTGCGGGTCAAGTTTATCAGCTCTGGGCCGAGCCGCTCGCCCCATAGTTTTGCAGTATTTGTGCTCAACTGGCCACTGACTGTAGCATTATATTCAACAATTCTCAATTCTCATCTAATTCTTGGCAAAAAAAGGCAAACGATCATATGATGATGTCATGACTTTACATTTTGCATCATGCAAAAATCGAGCTAAAAAGACGAGAAAAACCTCATTCGGAAAAGCCACGAACACCCAAAGTATTCCCACAGGCAGACAGTGTCAACAAATGCAGCTCAAAGACAACCTGTGTGAGGACGCAGATATCTTTAGTAAGGAACGACCCAAATGACTTACTTGACTAACTCCAGTGTCATGGTGCCTTTGGGCTCAGCTTCCACACTTTTGCCCCAGAACTTGAGTTTCGGATAGATGGAGCCATGGAACTCGAACTCCTGCTTCAGGGACTGAGCGTGGAAGGCACTGACAGGGGGGTGGTGGCTCACCTGCTCTGAGATCAATCTGTATCCCTCATCCTCCCTACCATAAAAAAAAACGCGGACACTGGCATGAATGAAAATTCCAACAGAAAATATCTATCGTCAAGGCAAAGTTTCCACAGGGACGCTTAATCTTATACCTTATGAGTTCATATGTCTCCCCCAGTAAAGGATTAAAGGGCTTTCCTGTCCTTTCCCATTGAGATGCTACAGCTGAAACCGCAAACGCAGCAACAACCTGTCACAGAGACACGACGTGAATCCGACCAGACAGCGCGGAATGTGAAGGATCAATAAAGAAAATGGCTGCTCGATGAATGAAGAACAAAGTGAGTGGCTGCTTTGAATTACAGGGAGATACGCCTTCGAGCGAGCAGAGAACACTGCTGATGAAATCCAAACTGCCGACAAATGCACACGAGAGGTTAACTCTACCTGCATGCGGTCGATGGAGTCGGATAAACTGCAGGCTTTGTGGATGAGGTGGGTGTGTTCCATGTACTCTGAGATTCTCTGGAGAAAGCTCAGTGGCTCATTAAACTCCACCGGCATCGCTATTTTGGACAGCTCCTATAGTGCACCAAAAATGGGAAAACCACATTTGAAGAGCGTCGTCGAAAAACAGACACAAAGAATACACAGTGACAGGGAGAAACAATCAAACAGCTTTTCCATTGTATCGTTTCACGTGTCAGAAAAAAAAAAACTCCCTTTCAAATGTGGGAATGATAAAATCCTGACTTTTGCATTCAATACCATCAGATGTTGCTTCAAGCGATTTTGGTCCCTTCAGATTGCTTCAAAGAATTTGAACTAATTACTGCCCTGGGTGCTCAGTCAAGACTGGGCTTGCAGCGGCCAGGTCAAGGCTGAAACATGTCGTTTATTCAAATATCTTCAAGGAACACATGTCGGACCATGTTAGTGACCACATTGTGACTATAGTTGATGTCAGAAGATAAAAACGTATCAGCAGCCCAATCGTTGCAGATTTTGATACTCACCATGCCAATGCATTTCTTCAGTATACTCCACGCACTGAAGTTGTTTCTGGAGATCATTTCAGCCGGCAGGGTTTTCCTGGAGCACATTTGGGCCAAATGAAGATTTTTAAGATCTGGTCAAATCGGAGGATACCTTTTGGCAGAGCATCCGTCGACTCGAAAGGGCAAAAGGTGGTTCGACAATGTGTGAATACCAATACTGAAGCTATACGGACATGATCAGCAGAGGAGGAGGTGCTTGCTCGCTCGCTCGCTTACAAAAAAATGCGGTTGCACTGGAAAGGTCTGCCTTCACGTGCGAGTGCATGCATGATGGATCCCCCCTACCCAAACTCATAGGCACACTTAACCACCCCTAACGAATCATACGAAAATAACATTATTTAGAAATAAATATAGCTGGTATAGTTGGCAGTCCACATACGCAGGCCTTATTCCTCTGCAGCTTCCATGGAAACCAGCATCTAATGCCATTTCAGGTCTATTCCTTGCCTTCCACAATGCCTTTAAACTTTTCACTTCAGTTGAAATGTGGACCTGGAACGCTTTTTGATCTCTTTTTATAGCCATGCGCTTGGTCGGCATCAAACTTCACTTTAAGATCCTCAGTCAGTAGCTAGGAGGAGCCCATGGTTAAAGAGTCTGAGAATCCATTGACAGCTGACAGCTGCATGAAAGGCAGAATCAAAAAAATGAGGTTTTTACTCACCTGCGCTGCCACACTCCATTCTCCTGTGGGGTCACCTTCTTGTTGTCAAACACCAGGGCATCTTTGAAACTGACCTCACAGGAATCATCGGACTCCAGCCCTGGTTCAGAGGCACAGACACAGGTCTTCATGTCCGATCAAGACCGACACCCAGCAGCACGAGATCACTGTCTGTATGTCCTCACCTGTCTCTGCGTCGTAAAACTCCTCCTCGCTGTTCATGCTGAGCACAGAAAGTAACTAGGCGTTACTCAGAAGCCATGATTTCACCACGGGCCCGTCTCCGCAGCCCAGACCGCCTCCGAGCATCACAGGCAGCCGCACACACGCCACCTGCAACACGGACAGCGGGTCACACCGGGCTCTTGGCGGGCGTTACTGCTGCTGCATGCATGCAGAGAAGACAATAGTAACGGCTGTCCGTTAGCTCTACACCCGGAGCTGCGAGTTAGCTACCTGCTTGGCTCGCTAGCAGTTAGCATCGCTAAGGAGCTAAAAGGTTAGCTGGAGAGTGAGAAGCACATTTACGACACAGACACTGACAAACAAACCACCGCCCCGGTGAAAACACAATTGAACACACAAATGAAACCGAATGTACCTGGAAATAAAGGTCAAATTAAAGCGCGAGCGACATAAACAATCGAGGAGTGTATCTGGGCGGAAGTGGGCGGTAAGGGCACCGTGATTGGCAGGGGAGCCCGCCAATTACAGTGCCGCCAGCACAGAAAGTAAAGCAGTTGTTTTGAATGAATTATGTTTAATGGGCATTTATTAAAATACCCTTATACATTTCCCTGTCTTAATCTTAATTCGCATAAAATCATAATTCAGCAATGACTTATACGTTGCAGTCATTTTTTGTATTGAAACAACATTTAATCCATTGTGTTGCAATTTTCCAAGTGCAAACGTTACCTGGTCATTTCATATGATATCATATATCATGTCGAGTTAAGAATACAGCAGCTTGGTATTTGTAGTTGTATGTATGTTATGTCTAATGGACAGACGTGTCCGCAGTGATTCCACACGATGTCGCTGTTCAGAGATAAAGTTACACAAGCGCTGCTCCATTTAAGGTCAAAGTTCAGAGCATAACGGAAGTAGCATGTAGTATGTTTTCCTACCACTGAGTGTGTTCTATAAACAATTGTACTGTACAATTGTGACTTTTTTTCACAAGGATAACTTCTGCTAAGTAAGTGTGTGTTAAATATGTTATGATGGCTACTGAATAGTGATTTTTTAATGCTAAATGCCTTTTTTTTTAAAGCTGCAACAATCCAGGATTTGAAAACAATCATTTTTGAAGTTGGTGTTTTGATTGAGCAACAATCTGTTCAGATGTAATGTGCAATGTGTACACTGGAGTTTGCACCCACACACAAAGGAGCAGCCTGCATCCATCCCTGAGGTTAAGGCCTCCACAGGGACGCCCACCTCAGGAGCAGGCGAGATCTGGACCGGGCTCATTCTGGGTGGTCTCATAACCAGCAGATGAAAGAAGCATGGAGGGAGCCCAAAGGCTCCCAGAGGACAGCACCTTGGAGAGGCAGGACCCGGTCTGAGATATCAATAGACCCCAGGTGAGGTCGCAGGAACCCCATGGAGCACTTTTACTGAGGTCGTAAAACTTTTATGCATTTCCAAGCAAATCATCCTAATTCTTGATCATTTTCCTTGTATATAAGCTTTACAAAACACATCAGTTAAAAATGACAATCAAAGCATGTAAGAAAGTCAATTTATGGCTGCTACACTACTTTGGTTGATGAAAACTTTAAAGCATTATATACTTTTGGCAGAAGCCGAAGCAGTGATGTCCGGGCACGTGCTCCAAAACCTGAGCGGCCCATGTAGAAGGCATTCTCCCGTAGGGATAATAATAAGAGGTGCACTGAGCTCTGTGCTCTCTACCGAACATGCGCAGATAATAAAAGCCCACATTATTGACATGATCCTCGACCAATCACAGCGTAGCACCGGCGCCAGTCAGCCAATCCGCGATCATCCTGAGTGCGAGTGTGGAGTCCTGCGGCTGAAACCTGATTCAGAGAGAAATGTGAGTTTTAACGGGTTATTTCTCACATGTTGTGTTTTTTTTTTATGATTTAAAAAAAAAGCGCTTGTGCGTTCAGTCCGTGCGTGTGTGCTGTGAACGTGTGTGCGCGTGCTGAGCTCAGTAAGCTGAGAACAGGCCGCCGGCCGCAGGATGCACAGTCATCCGTGCTGCGTCTGCTCCACTAGCTGCTTTATTATGGGAACACTGGCTCACTTGTATTTTCCAATTTAAAGTCAACCTTGGGATTACATGTATTAGTTGAATTCCAGATTGGGGGTGTTTCTTAATCCTAGAGGATTAAGTAAGTCAATAAAACTTAAAGATTTTATTTTTTTAATGCAAATAAGGGTTAATTAATTTGGGTTTTTACACAAATCAATCCACAGGATGAATGTGTTTATCAGCAGAGTGAAGTGACACGATAGGGAAAAAAAAAATGTATTCTGGAATGAGATCATTTCTCCCCCTGATCTCAACAACCTGCATCATTTACAGTGTGTTCATCTTTCATACAGCTGGGCAGCATCTTTAGGCTGTGATTTTTAAAATGTTACTGTAACATCCCCTAGGGAATGTGACATTGTCATAATTCAGTATAATACAATGTAATAAAATGTAAATATGTTTCCCCCTCCCAGCTGTCCCCACTGCAGTGTGTGCTCCCCATCACCATGGCCTCCGGAGCTTTGTTCCCCAGCATGGTGTCTGGGTCCCGTGGCTCCTCCAGCAAGTACCTGGTGGAGTTTCGGGCCGGTAAGATGACCATGAAGGGCAGCACGGTCACGCCTGACAAGCGCAAAGGTCAGGTCTACATCCAGCAGACCGACGACTCCCTCATCCACTTCTGCTGGAAGGACCGGACCACCGGGAACGTGGATGACGTAGGTGACGCCGTCCCCGAGTGGTACCGGCTGGCGGTAGCTCTTTGACCGTCGTCGTGGTAACCACTTTTATCTCCTCGATTCAGGACCTGATCATCTTCCCCGATGACTGCGAGTTCAAACGCGTGAACCAGTGCACCACTGGACGAGTTTATGTGTTGAAGTTCAAAGCTGGATCCAAGCGTCTCTTCTTCTGGATGCAGGTATGCAGCTGGATGCTATTTTGGCCACAAGAAAGTTTAGTGTGCAAGTTGCATTTTACAGAAACTACATTTTATGTAGTAAATAAAAATAAAAAATAAGGTTTGTTTTGTCAACACCTATGAATAGACCGGTACTAACGTGTGTGTGTGTGTAACCGAACCCCATTCATCTTCTTATCCTGCTCCACAGAGCCCAAACTATTAAACATAAATGAGCCAAACCATGTGACATCTTCCTCTGTTACGATGAACATGGACAACGTAGTTAGTGCAATACACACTGTCCTATACCATATACAGTATCATAATAATGGCCATAATGATCATACTGGATTGAATAATGGCGTTTCACTTCATTCATTTGTAGGGACTCACTGCATGAAAACAAAAGACCACAGACCATTTGCACAGTGATACAATCGATGTGGGTTTTCTGTGGTTCTGGTCTCAGGAGCCAAAGACTGACAAGGACGAGGACTTCTGCCGTAAAGTGAACGAGTATTTGAACAATCCGCCAATGCCAGGTGCTCTCGGTAGCGGCAGCAGCGGAGGACATGATCTGTCTGCTCTGGGAGGTAACACACTCTTGTATCCCTCTACTTCAATTCTGTCAAGGGGAAAAATAGCAGAAATCTTATCTTGTCGCATGTGGCCTCCTGTTTTTACGCAAAGGGGAAGGCGGTCTGCAGAGCCTTCTGGGTAACATGAGCCACAACCAGCTCATGCAGCTCATCGGACCAACTGGACTGGGCGGAATTGGTGCGTAGTCTCACAGCTGCAGAGCCGACAGAGTGACATCTGCTCATAAGTGGGAAAAATATCTTGTTGGATCATGATTCCTGCTCTGTGATGATCAGGTGGTCTTGGAGCACTGGCCGGTCCAGGCTTGGCCAACCTCCTGGGCGGCAGCAGCAGTAGCAGCAGCAGCAGCGTGCCAGCTGCCAGCAACTCCTCCACAAGGTGTCCAATGTATATTCCATGTAGAAGGAAAAAAAAAAACGTAGAGATATTTTTTGCCGTCACTACTGTTGCCAAGTAATATTTGCGGGGCGGCTATGAAATAGAGAAGGTGGTTTAAAAACACCAGTGCCAGTTTGACATCATTCAACGGATTCGTTTCCCAACCCTTGATTAATGAAAGCCCATTGGGATTTTTATTTTCCAAGAAAACACCCAAAAAGGATTTGACTTCTATTACAAAGAGAATCAACTTATGAACGTATTCTTCCTGCCTGCACACGTAACATAGCAACTGTTCTGTCTCTCAGTCCGTCCACAGCCGTCACTCCCACCTCTACCTCCACTACCAGTCGCCTGGGCTCCTCCCAGGTGCCCACCACTCCCATCACCCCCTCTGCCACCTCGGTAGCCTCCCCCACAGCCACCACCCCCTCCACCCCTGCCGTCACCTCCGTGGCCGCGGGGGCCGCCACCCCCACACAGCCCATCCAGCTGAGGGACCTGCAGAGCATCCTGGCCACCATGAACGTGCCCGCCACAGGCCAGGGAGGTGAGGCTTCCGACTGTAGAGTGCAGCTTCAGGCAGAGCGATAGGCAATCAAAAACCCTCAGAGGGAAAAATGCACAATTAAGAAAAAATTTGTGCAATTTCAACTTATTATGCCTCAAATAATTCAAACGGTGGATAAAACAGTGTAATAGTGAGTCACTTTTACATTGCGAATGTAATTGTACAGAAGCAGGAACTCTTCCTGGATACACATTCAAATACAGGCTGGTTCTTTTTTTACTCAGACTAATTGGTGGTGTGTGGCGTTTTGTTGGTTACCTGTAGTGGACCTGGCCAGCGTCCTGACGCCTGAGGTCATGGCTCCCATCCTGGCCAACCAGGAGGTGCAGCAGAGGTTGCTGCCGTATCTCCCGTCCGGGGAGTCGCTGCCTCAGAGCTCCGATGAGCTCCAAAACACCCTCACCTCGCCTCAGTTCCAGCAGGTGAAGTGTTCAACCCTCACTTCTGTAGTCCACAATTGGATTTAAATTAATTAAAAAAAAAACGTTTTTCTCATCAATTCTGGGATTACTGGTTTGAAGCTGCTGGGAAAGGTTTTGTGCACATTCCTCATTTGCTATATTACATCAGTCATTTTATTTTTAATTTTTTTACAACCTAGTTTAGGATTATGGTGTTATTACTCAGAAATGATATTAACAGTCAAATAACAATCCCATGTTATTAGCTTTGTATTGACTTATTTTTGTAGCAGTTCTGGCCTTTTCATCTGATGAATCCGCCAACCGCTCGTAGTGAAGCCATTATTTGTTGTATTGGGATTTGCGCTTTCCTCTCAGTCTGTATTTTTCTCTGCAGGCCATGAGCATGTTCAGCAGCGCGCTGGCGTCCGGGCAGTTGGGACCTTTAATGAACCAGTTTGGTTTGCCTGCAGAGGCCGTGGATGCCGCCAACAAAGGAGGTCAGTGTTCTTCACACACACACACACACACACACACACACCAAGCTGAGATGCCATAACTCAACATTTCACTGCCAGAAGAATAAATGTTGGATTAACAAAAAAAAACAAAAAACACAGAAATTAATGAGACAGATTGATTCCCCCTTGGTTTTGTTCTCATTTGAAAAATGAGAGTACATTATATTCAAGGCAATCATTATAAGCAGCCTTAATTATTATTATTTTTTTTTAAGATGTGGAAGCTTTCGCAAAAGCCATGGAGACGGAGACCAAGTCGGACCAGGACGGAGACTCCAAAGAAAAGAAAGAGGACGATGAAGACATGAGTTTGGACTAAAAACTATGGTCCTCAATTAATTTATTTAGCTGCTTCTACTGTTTGACTAAAAAAGGATAAGGAATGTGGTTACTCGAGTAGAAAGTGTGATTAAGACTTCATCCTAACTGATAGCGAGTGCTGTGTTTATTCTTTAACTGCGTGTTGATTTAATATATATACTCATTTAAATGCTCATGTATTCTCCATGCATGTGGAGTCAGCTGGTCGCCCAGCCTGCCCTGACCCAAGGGAACAGTAAAGTGAGAAGAAAAACATACTCCTGTTGGGTTTTTGTCTATCCAGGTGGTCTCTAGTAGTACCCGCTGTTGCATACGCGGGATAAACGACGGAAAACAAACATCAGGGTCTGAAAATGTATTTCAAAAACATTCATTTGACAGAATGAAAACAATGGCGCTTTTTTGCACTTTGGCACACACACACACACACACATTGTGCATTCACAGAGATCAGATATTTGGATGTTCATTATGACACATTTTCCACCAATACACACCGACAGAAAACAGAATCACGTCCATGACTATCACAACAGTCCAGAAACGTTCGTCTTTACCAGACGAGAAGAACAACTCAACATTTAATCGGAAGAGCAGCAAGACAACATTAACCCTAGGCACTTCCCTCTCCAGAAGAGTTTCTATGTAGCACAGACTGCAGTCAGGTTAAACGAGTATTTGCACGTAAAACATAAATATGCATCATATACTGCAGAAATCACAGCTGAATCTCTTTGCTCTGCATAAAAAAAAAAAAAAAAGGTGCAGGTGATTTCAGGGATGACAGCTACAGTACAAGTTTTCAACCTCTTTGGGTTAGATGTATTTTTTATTTTTTATGAGCTATTCAAAAGACACGAGAAAAGGAAAATTCCTGAGAACTGAAACATGAAATCTAGCCAGACTGTGGTAGAATTAAATTCCAGTGCATTAAAAAAAAAAAAAAAAAATATCCCTGGACAAAAAATGACAAAAACACCATTATTATAAATAGCATACCTCCATGATCCTCTTTCACCACCGACACGGTATATGAGCACAGATTCTCAACCCACAACGACAAAGTCTGAACACAGAGCTGCCAGGCGAATATTTTTTTTCTGTTCAGAAACATGATCAATACGTTATTGTGGGACATACGATAAAAGCAATCGTTCAATCAAAAGCCACTTCCTTTTCTAAGAACAGACTGAAATCATGTGGAACCGATAATCTACAGTTTCTGTTTTATGGCTAAAAATCACAGTGGGTTTCAAAGGCATTCGCAAAATCAGCAGTGTTGATCTTTGTGTAATAAATATTATACAGGCTTTATAGTAATGAGCAAGGTGCCGGTGAAGAGTGTCCAACGCACAAATGTCACAGCACAGAATTCATTGACACAAAGTGGAGGAACACTATGGACGTACCAAAAGACAAGGGTCACGAGGAACCAACGATAAAAAAGCACAACCAACGTGCTCATCGGACATCTCTAACATAGAGCTCATGACTGGATCGCCACACCTAAAAGAAACATATTCAGATGGACACGCACGCCGTGGCGTCTTAAATACTGTACCTGCCCACCGGAGCCAAGTCAGACAGACAGGAAATGAATTGTACCAGGCTTAATCGTTTCAAACATGACAGCTTATTAACCTGGTTAATCCATCACACACACACACACACACACACACACACAGTTAGGTCGGACTCAAATTGCTCTGCCAGACCACAACACCCTCCCACAGAGCCAAAGGTCACCCTATGCAGTCTAACCCTGCTGCACTAGTCTGCGGTAGTGCGGCATGACTTTGCTCTCAGGGAGGTAGAGTCCCATCTCCAAGGCAACCAGCACTGGAAACTCCAGAGGAATCAACTCCCGTCTGTTGATACGGAAACGCTCCTCCAGTTTCTGCACATCCAGGGAGACCCAAAAACACAGGGAGGGAGCAACAGTGTTAAGAAGAAGAAAAAAAAAGATGCAGAAGATGGAATAAAGTGAAGTATGAGAACATGGTTTCGGTATGATGTATATCTTACAGTTAATGATGTTTTTGGCTCCTCAATTGTAAAAAGCACTTCCTAAAAAGCCAATTATTGACTTTAAATCCGCACACACTCAAATTTAAATCCTCCCCGTTTCAAGTCCAACCTACAAGCCGTCCTCTCTGCTCAGAATGGTCTCGTATCTGTCAACTTGGGTTTGAAAATCTCAATTAGTTCAATTGATTTTTTTGAATCACTTCCAATCCCCCTCCACGTGTGACAAACCACCGCCGTCACTAAATCTTTGGGAGTGCAAATATGTTCGCCCCCCCCCCTTTGGCCACAGAGCTTTCGCCTCCATATATGCAGTGCTGCGCATATGATCGATAAACTCTAGAAACGTTATTTAAACGAGTGGTCATTTTCGCAGGTCACTCTGTGTTAGAGAAGCCTCAGGGTGCAGAATTCAACACCATTTAGTTCCATAACATTGTGGATAAACCAGTCCAGTCCTGAACAATGTGGGGCGTTGGAGGGGTAATGTTTGGTCAATAGCACTGAACTAAAGGCCTGGTACGGGCTGCCCCGCCTTCCGTGGACAGATTATGTGTCAACATGCTGTATTTGAAGGGTTTTTGCTACTCACAGTGGGATCTATGCGTGTGTGCGTGTGTGTGTGTGCGCGCGCACTCACATCAATGAGCTGTTTGACTTCTGGCTTCCGCAGATCACTGCTGATCTTCGCAGCCAGCAGCACGCACGCCGCCGCCACCAGCTTCCTGTTCTGCTTGTTGAGTCGACCCTGCAGCACCAGCTTCTCAAAGTAAACAAAGGCCATCGCCGTGGTGACGGGCTGCAAGGCGCACTCCTCGCTCACAGCTCGCATCTCTCTCTTCAGGCTACCAAAGAGAAAGTGCAGGCAGTTTCTAAGAAAGAATTCATTGCGGGACTTGTTTGAAGAAGATAAAAAAAAAATAAAAACACCCCACCCACACACACACACACACAAGGCTCTAGAGTTTGTTAGTCAAGGTGGAGTTAACGTAGCCGTACCTTCTTATCTTGCTCAGTGTCAGCTTAATGTGAGGAAACTTCTCCTTGAAAGTCTCGTTCATGTTCTTCTTCAGGTCGGACGGTTTCACGTACTCGATGACCGTGGTCTGAAGGAATTGTACAACAAGAAAGCTTCACAATTCCGCTTCGAAAAAGGTCTCTGTGAAGACCCCCCCCCCCCACACACACACACACACACAGTCAAGAGGGGTATATTCCCGTGACAAGTGTAGCCAGAAGAAATAGTCATGTGACTGGAGCATAAAGGATGCATTCTAGTGTCAAACAGGGCTGGCTGGAGGTTAACATCTGAATACACAAAGCAGACATTTACAAGTCAAATGGCCAGGTCCCTTTTACATACACCAGCCCGTGAGAGCAGAACATGGTCTTCGCACCTGAAAATCACTCCACAGAGACACCAGATGACAAAGAGGGACAGAGAACACATTTTTCTAGGCATGAGGAGCCCTGGTTATTGCAAATGCAGGTGTGCATGGAGCGGGAGACCAAACCCCAACCTTCATTTGGAACATGGATCCTTTATATGGGCCGTAAGTCAAGGAAGGCACTGTGTGCCATGGTGACGCACCTGTGTCACTATGGGCGTTCACAAACTTGAAATTATGCCTTGAGAAACAGTTCATTGGATGAAATACCCGATACGTGATGAGAATGAATGTATCACGGAAAACCAGCATGGAAATGATTGGCTGGAAATTATTTTGAATGAGGAAAACCTAGACCTAGATAAAGAGAGCACCATGCGTGAATACGTTTATCTAAAATGAATAACGAAGGGGAATTTAAATTCAGGTCTGCTAAATTTCCACTTATAAGACGCAGCCAATGACGAGAAATGCTCACCACATATGACGCAAATGTAAGAACCCTCTTGTGTCTTCCACAGGGCCACTGCGGGTCACTGAGCAGGTTGGGGTCATACTCCACCACTTCCTCTGCATCTGGAAGACACAGATACGAGCATTTTGTGGAGGGACACGGGTGGCTTATGCGCTGAAGAAGCAGGCGTGTGCGTTTGCGACGTACGCGCGTCCTGCGCGGCGGTGTTGTTGAGACGAGCCAGGGTGATGTTTCTCTGCCCGTTGCTACGGAAACGCGACTGAGGGGTCTGAGCGGCGGCGCTCTCCGTCACGCCGCCGCTCTTCTGCCTCACCAAGGCGTTGGTGGGGTAAAGGAACTGGGCGTACGACACCGTCTGAGGGATTCAAAAATAAATTAATAAACAAGAGGATCGATGATCTCACCGATTTTGCCAGACTGGGTGCGACGCCCAAAATGAACAGGATCCAGATCAACGAAAGCTTGGTCAGGACTTGGTGCGTAAACTCTTTTTGACACTCACCTTGCCGGAGGAGCCCAGCTCCACTCCTTCTAAGGAAGGAAGAAGGTCCGCCGCCACCACCACAGAGGACAGCCTCTGCCTCTGGGCCTCCAGTTTAAGCTCGCTGTTCAGAAAGAGTCGCAGTCGTGTCATTTACACACCAAACACACCCACGCCGACCTTTTACTGAGAATGATATGGAGGATGATGGAAACATAAAAGTGCGTGTGTGTGTGCGTGTGTGGGTCAGTGCTCTCTGCTTGGGGAGGTGCTTTTATTTATTTTTTTATGTACCTGAGGTGCGCACTCTCTCCATAGGGCAGCACTGAGAAAGCGGCGTATAGCGAGCGCTTGGCGCAAATCAGCATGATCCTGCAGGACACAGCAAGTACAGGCAGACAAAACAGATGGTGCGTCAGTCTACAGGCAACATGGCGGCCCCTGCCGCGTCTGAGGGCCGGGCGAGTCCCACTGGGTGCCTCTCATGCGTTACCCTCACACGCAGATACAGTACGGTAGAGAGGACCGATTTGTCGCTTGATAAGTATTGAATTGTCTCTTATGTTTCCACATGCTCATCTCTGCCATAGGCACAAAACGGGGGTTTAGCCATGGACTGGGTAGAAATGGGGACGGGCTACAAAGACGGGAATTGACCAAAATGTGGACAAACCCCTAGCTCACACAACCAGTGAATACAACTGTGGTTTTTGGGACGACAAAAAAACACCATGAGCTTCGGTCCAACACAAACCGGCGATCCATAACCTACAGTCAGAGGCCTCTGTTGTGGACACCCAGGTCAGACCTTTAAGAGGAGATGTCACGTCTCTTAAAAGGGGGGGGGGGGCAACACAAAATCCACCCAAATAGAAACGCAAAGCTTCTCGTGTAGGGAAATTCCGGATGCCTGTGTCGTTGCAATGCACGCACCAGCAGAAAACACATCACACTTGAGCATGTGGGTGGGTATGGATATGGAGCTGGCGTAGACGGTGACATGTGGAGGAGACATGAGCAAGAGAAGGGTGCTATGAAACAATGAAAAAAAAAATGGGACTACACAGAGAAAAAATGGAATCCTCACAAATACGTTGCCACTCTCGTTCCAGTTTAACAATTAAGCAATCGTTTGAATACACAGGTCCAGCCTGTGCTTTGGTGTGACCTCACCGTTGGGGCAAAAGGATGCCACAGTTCCATGTGGCACCTTTTTTTTTAAGCTTTTAAATTGTATGCAAGGGGTGACTAAACTCAGTGCACAATCACAGCTGTAACGCTGGCATTTGTCTGCAGACCAAACTAAGTCTCTGCCAGAGTTAAGCAGCTTATTCCAATACAAGTGGGAGACGTAGAACTGCTGGTAAAGGCCAAAATAAAACGGTCACTTTGTTTTTCTCACGGGAAAAACGTGTGTGGTGATTGAATGGTGTATGTAAACACTGACCTGCTGCCTCTGGTGTCGTACTGCCTCATACTCTTGATGAAGTGGACTTTCTTTGGCACTTTGGGTCCCGGGGAACCGGAGACATTTCTCAACCTGAGCAGAGACAAACATTCATTGAAGACCTTTCCAGATTAATCCAACAAAAAGAGCTTCTCCGTGAAGCCAATGATGAGCAATCAACAGGTTTGGAGGCGAGGCCTAAATAGAGGATCAAATCCAGCTTTCTGAAGACAATAGATCTCCTTTATTTGGTGTTTAACAACACGTCAAATCATAAATACAATATAACTAATACAGGAGTTGCCTTTTCTTTTTACTTACTGTGATGTAAATACTACAGAGGACCAATGCTCACTAACACTATGTTTTTTTTAATAATAGAAATATAAGCAAAATGCTTACATGTGATATTAGCTGTAGCAATGTAAACAGACACAAATATGAGGTCATTCAATTGTGAACCGCATAGTTCAGTCCATCCACACTCCGCTCACCTCTGCCGGGACTCCTGACAGTTCGTGGCCGGCGCCGGGCTCAGCACGGCCGGCGTGGAGCGAACCCGGGAGCAGGGTTGGTGTCCGGCGGCCACAGGAGACAGGGGGGTGTCCGGGGTTAGCGCCTCGGCCACAGTGACACCATCCAAAAATACCTCGTTGGGCCAAACAGCGGAACCCGGGGACGTGACCAAAGAAGGCCGGGAAGGACTGGCCAGCACGGGGAAAGTGGAGTATGTGGCAGCGCCACCACCAACGGCGGAGGCGGGTTCCGTCACCTGTGCGGCCGGTGCTAGGTCATCCAGCGGCGGAAGAACCGCGGCACCGCCGTCTCTGTCCGGGGGTCGGGGCTCCTCGGCGGTTCTCTGTTCGCTATACCCGTCACTGCGGTGACACTGAGGCCGCCCGTCGAGGGAGATGTTGCTGAGGAAGGACAGAGCCGCCTGCCTCCGCCGGGAGTCCCGGGCTTTCCGGCGGTGCTCCCGGTGAGTCCGGCCCGGTTTGCTGCTGCTGCTGCCGCCGGCGGACGCAGCGCCGCACACCGCGGTCGCCATTCTGGTTTGAATCGTGCTATGAGAGCGAGGCAGCGAGTAACCGGTACCAGCGCACATGACCCGCCCCCTCTCTGTGTTGATTGGCTGTGATGGTGATGAGGCAAAAAAAACCCACCCGTCTTGCAATTACTCGTAGGCGGTTGCAAGAGGGATATCATGCAAAATTATTCCCGGTGCTCGTATTTGATTGGCTCGATGGATAAGTGGGAGGTGTCCTGGAAACAAGAAAGCCACAATTGAGACCTGAATAATGTGCTGTGTTTATTCTTAATGAGGGTAAATAATCAAATGTATCTAAAAATGTACACATTCTACAAACGTCAGATTATTTTTCATTGTTTGACATGATGATATTAAACAATTGAAAATGTCTGTTCATAAGATCAAAGGATGATTTTATATGATCAAAGCTGATTCACAGGATAAGCATGTTCTGTGGGGTTGTAATATTGTATATGCATAGTAGCATACCTGCATACAAAACATATTTTACGGTTGAATATGATTTAAAACATTTCCCTATTAAACAACATAATCGACATTGTTTTACATTATTTTAGAACATCGGTTTTATGGTTTATGGACACCTGATAACGTTATTTGTCTTAAAAGGTTCTATTTTCTTATTATTGAGTAGAATAACAAAAATGACTTCCATCAACATGTGAGATACACAAAGTTAATATCACCAATACATAAGATCATATTGTACTATACTATTTTGTTATTATCCATCATAAAATTCTTAAGAATGGGGTATAATTGTCTCTATTTTTGGGGGAAAAATTAAATTGTTTAGATGAACCAACAACCACCCTACAACTCTGAAGCAGCCAACAATGTGTTCACATCAGAGTGTTTTCCGTTGGAGAAAAATGGCACCGGCGGTCTGTGGAGCATTTGTGAAGAAAACCTTGCGAAACTACGATGGCGTGATCAAGGACGCGCTCCCAAAAAACCAGCCGGGGCGTTTGTTCTCGCATTTCACCTCTGCCATCGGAGTCAATGGGACAGTTTGCACAGCAGTTTCGTTTTTGCTCCCACAGCCCATTGACTAGTAAACACGAAGCCTGAGTGGGTCTGTTGAGGCAGCATTCAAAGTGGGATCAATGGGAGAGACGGACGGAAACCTTCATCCTGCTTTCCATCCCAGTTAGAGTGATCAGAAACACACCATCGGTCTATCCATCCACTTTCTCTTCTGAATAAATCAAAAAGGGTACAAGTCAGGTAAACATATTGGTCTTTATTGTAGCAACAACAACAACATAATGAAATTGTCTTCACCTCCTGCTTTTTGATTTTCCTGCTCTGAACAGCAACAGTCTGGCGTGACCGCTTTAAGGCTTTTTGATTCTAGCTTTGTGTTTGTTTTTGAGGTACAGCCTCACCCAACTCCTTTCACAACAGGCTCACTTTACGGTTCCCCGTGTGGTTGTGGTACGTGATGGACGCCAAACAGTTAGCACCATAAGCCTCTCTGGCTTTGTTCCTGTATCAGGTGTGGTGAAGGTGCTCTGTGGGCTGTTTCTTTATCCCGGCGTCATCTGGGACAAATGGAGCCGACAGTGTTTAGAACAAAACTGTCATTTTTCAGCGACACTATTTGAAATGGACTCAAACGATGATGGCAGAATATCCCCCACACACATACACTCACACACACGGTTCATAAACCTTCCTTTCGTGACCAAACCAACCCTGATAAACTTAAAATACAGCAAAACTTGTTTTGGGGGTCCATTATTCCTCAACACATTTTACAAAAGGTTCCTGGAAAGAATTGATATTCAATTCATCAGATCATCATACCCAATTCATTCACGTAACGTAGTTACATCGAAAACTTGGCTTACACTAAATACTTTGTTTGAACAAAGGAATCCCCAAATATTCGGTTGTTCAATAATGTAAGGCAAAGTAAAGCAGCAAATCTCTTTCAAGGGGTTGAAATCTGCAAATATTTGAAATTTGTTTTACAATTTTCCTCCAAAAAATGACTGAAATGAATAATGAATGACCAAAAAGTAGCATTACTTATCAGTTAACTGACTCACCGGCTCAGCTGTCATTTAAATGAACAAAGTGTAATAATTCAGCACTTAAAAAAAAAAAAATCCCATTGGAAATGAACAGCTGTTTTTAAAATGGCATTCGATATGTAAATGGTAAAGTTAATCCTATTCTTGGACAAATTCATACCATGGGGCATTATTTCTTTCTAGGAGCATAAGGAGGGAATTCTAAGGAAATAATGGACCAGTAAAATGAAGAGTTACTTAAAGTATCACATGCCTGAACCATCGATAATATCAAAGCTATTCTCTTAGGAGTCTGGAGTCTGCACCTAATTCTATTTTTACACTTTTTGCAACAACGAAATATGGATACGCCACAACCACAGACAGGGCTGTCCCTTTGTAACTTCCACCTCCTTGTACAGTTGGATTCACAGAGGAATGAAGGTGTGCGGTATGAAAAATACAACTGTGGCGAGTCCTCTCTGCAGAATACGTCCTACATTGGAACTGGAAATGTAGCTATTGTTCCACAGGTGATGGCTTTTCCCCAAAACACCCATACATCTCTCTCTCTCTCTCTCTCTACACACCTATATATATAGTGCCAAAGGAATGTTGTAAATCCCACTAGCGGAATGAAAATGCTGCTTGAAGCCGTGTCACCCATAATCACATTTTCCACTGTGTGTACCTTCAGCTCAGATGCGGCTTTTGAACCGCCCTTCAGACTGAAGCAGCATTTCAGAGAATCCTCCGACAGGAGTGAATAGATATGGAAATATAACGGTGGTGGTGGTGGGCGTGGTGTGTCTGGCAGATGGCGTCTGAAACGGACAGTGCAGGGTTAAAAGGCCGCCCGCCCGCCCCACACCTTGTTGGGTGATGTTTCGGTTCTAGCTGCCATAAGTAATCATGCGCGTTGAAGGCTGGCCTGTGTGGTGGACCGCCTTGTGAGGATGTGTGTGTGTGTGTGAGGAGCACCTTCGCCGAGGAGGACCCCGTGCCTCTGATTGATCACCACCCAGCTCCACTTCTCCGCCTGCCTGCGATTCCGTCTCCTCTCTCTCTCTCCTAAGCTCACTGGACAGCGAGCTCTTCCTGTACCACATCCTGACCTGAGAAATGATACAGAAACTAAAATACAGCCCCAATCGTGACGCAACACCGCAGGACTTTGCCTTTGTAGAAAATAAAGACACGGCACTCTGACCCATTGGTCCCCGCTACCTGACGGTACAGAGAGCAACGGGGTAGGCGTGGAGCTGAGACAGACTGCTTTGCGAGAGTCTCCCCCCCCCCCCCCCCCCCCCCTGCTTTGCGAGAGTCTCCCCCCCCCCACCCCCACCCCCCTGCCGTTTTTATTTGAGGCAGGGTGTCCACATATAGGCGGCGAGCTGAGTCACAGCGCCTTCAGCGCATCACACGGTGGTCTCAAACTCCATCACTTCTTTGGGTGTCCCCAGGCAGCGGTACTGGATCTTGGGGGTGACTGGCGCGGCGCTTTCCAGCACCAGGATGGTTTTACGCAGCCTGCGATCGATGAAGTGGGCGTCCCAGGCGGGGTACTTCTTCCGGGGAAGGTCTATTCGGATGACGGGCCCCTCTGTCCTGGGCGTGAGGTGCTGTGCGGGGGCCTGAGCTCCCCGAGGAGGCCGTACCTGAAAGACGTCCCCGTCCACCCCCGGCCCCCCCTGCTCCCTCTCAGAGCCTTTAGTTCTCTGAAGGGTCCTGGGGGGGCTGCTCACCAGGTCGGGGGGGAGGCTGGCGGCCGGGGAGGCCAGCGTCTCCACGGGCAACTCCTTCTCCGCGACGTAGACCCAGCCCGAGACCGGGCCGTCCGGGTGCAGCAGACAATAATACACAAACATGAAGAAGGTGCCCAGAGCGTAGCTGCTGGCCACCACGCACACCAAGACCACAGCGTAGAAGTCTGAGGTCCAAGGGTCGCGGTACAGGTACCAGGCGGCGGTGAGCGCCACGTTCTCCGCCAACACCGTCAGACTGTAGATGAGCATCCTGCAGCGGGTGCGCCCCTCCCTCACGCTGAACCAGCAGAACACGTACACGATGCCCACCATCATGTTGTAGATGATCTCCTCCCACTTGGACATGCAGAAGTCCGTTTCGCCTTGGATGATCCAAAACGTCATGAAGCACCAGTGGGCCACGACGAAGATGCCAAAGTAGAGCGGGAACACGGAGGCGAACAGGGCGAAGGCCAGGGCCCGGGCGCCGATGGTGAACAGGTGCCACAGGATCTGAACCACCACGGCCTTGTAGGTCATGGGCAGCTTATCGTCTCTGGAGTCCCGCAGCACTTTCTGGTAGGAGGAGATCATCCAGGCGAGGGAGATCAGCGAGGCAGAGGCCGAAAGCCCTGAGGGGGGGGGAGAGAGAGAGAGAGAGAGGGAGGGAGGG